>PVJL010007600.1:0-75997 GCA_004026885.1 Lyroderma lyra | reverse complement strand
GGGGAGGGGGTGGAAGAGGAGGGGGGGAAGATAAATATAAGGGGATGGAAAGAGGGGTCACATTAGGTGGTGAACTTATTATGCATCAAGTTGACAATGCACTGTGGAATTGTATGCCTGAAACCTATGTAATCCTTGCTAACAGATGTCACCCCAATAAGTCTAACAATAAAAATGAATTAAAAAAAAAAAAAAAAAAAAAGAAAAGGGCCTAATGTATCCAGAAGTGGAAAGTCCATTCCCTCCACTTCCAGATACATTAAAACATGTCCAGGCTTCCTGATATTTCACATCCAAATATTTTGAAGTGCATCTCTAGAAATCAAAGGTATTTTCTTAGAAACCACAACTGTACTATAATGGCCAACAAAATACCTTAATATCATCCCAAACATAAACCTGAACAAATGCTCATGATTGTTCCCAAAAATGTCTTTTTACAATTGGTAGGTTCAACCAGTTCTCAGTGTAGTGTTAGTGGCAGATGTGACCTCCATCTCTTGTTTTCATTCTCCATTGTATTTAAAGTGCCAGTCACAAGTATGGCTTGGGGTATCACATGTGTTTCCCTAAGATAGTATCATCATTATTATGTGATATCTGTTCAGGACAATAAAAAAGATGTAATACAACATTTTTAACTATAGTGGTTTAAAAAGAGTGTAGAGGAATTGATAAAAACAAGAAGAGCATAAGTCAATGATTGTTGAAGGAAAGGGGTACAAGGCCTTTCATTATACATTATTCTTTCTATTTCTCTTCGAAAAGTTTTAATAAAAAATTATAATGGCATGTCCTCAGAGGGATGAAGCACAGTTATGGAAGACAGTTATAGGATATATTTTCAATGTTTTTATTTTTACTAAATAGCCATTTTCAGAAATTCTCTAAAACATAATGCACTTTTAATTCCATAGGAATATATCATCTAAAAGTGAAGGGAAAATTTTATGTTTGGCGGAAGTCATTCTCGATTAGGAGATTCCTAAAAGATGATGCACAATGTAGAGTCTGGTGTGAAAAAAGTCCCAATTTTAAAATCTATTCTGAGGACAAAAAAAAAAAAAAAAAGAAAAAGAAAAAGATGAATCTATACAGGAGCTGAATGTGAGATGATAATATCAGGGAATTGTTAATTTTTTCAGTTGTGGTAGTAACATGATGATTTTTATTAAGGAAATACTCTTTTACTAAAGAGAAATGTAGTGAAATATTTCAGAGAAAATTGAAAGGATAACTATGATTATTTACTTTTAAATACTTAAAAAATAGATGTAGCAAATATGGTAAAATTAAGACTGAAATCTAAGTGATATAGAGTCAGAAGTGGTGGTGGTGGTAACATAATTTATTAGTCTCTCTTAATTTCCATTAAAAACAGACAAAACAACTAGAGAGGAAAACCAAAACTTATCATCAACAACATTCGTAATAAAACATGATGACAAGCTATTCTAATAGAACTTAAAATATACATGGGTGGAGACAAACCACCAACAACTATGGGGCCTGTTGGCATCTGTGTGACAATAAAAGGAGGAAGTAATTGCACAGCATCTGATGGGCCTATGACAGGGAAACAACAAAACAGCCAGCAGATATTCAGTGGAAAACACAGCAGGCCAATTTGAGAACAGTAGCTGACAGTGGTGGTGGTTTTGCCCTCTCCAAATGGCTGGAGTAGTTTAAAACCTAAGCCTCTGGTATGTTTATCCAAGCTAAAAAAAGACTTGACTGTAGTATTTGCCAATTTCCCACCAAGACTAATTTCATGTTGCCAATGTGATGTCATTGAACTCAGACAAGAAAAAAATTTCTATCATACTAACACAATAGGCATGAATAATCTCAAGAGCATAATGCTAAGATGTACTAAAATACAAACTTAAACTTTTACATGTCGTGGTAATGTAGCTTCAAAATACATGAAGTACTGATCAAAATAAAAAAGGTAATAGAAAAATTTAATTTATTGATGGAGATTTCAACAACTATCTCTCAATAAAACAATTAGACAGAAAAACAAGTAGACCAAAAGTTGGTGAGTATGCAGAAGACTTGAACAACATAAGCTCAATGAAATTTATAAAACTATTAACCAACATAAGCTAACTGAAATTACAGAATATTCTACCTACAACATCAGAATACACATTCATATTAAGTATTCACAGAACACTAACCAAAAATAGACCATATTTGGGGTCCCCAAAAAGTCCAAATAAATTTAAATGTTCAAATAATACAAATAATACAAAGTTTATTCTAGGGCCACAATGGAATAAAGTAGAAATTAATAAGAGAAAGATATCAGGAAAATACTCAAATATTTGATAACTAAATAACACAGTTGTATATAAGCTATGGGTCAAAGAAAAAAAAGACACCAAAGAGTGTTTTGAACTGAATTAAAATGAAAGTATAATCTATCAACATTTGTGAGATGCAACTAAGACAGTGCTTAAAGGGGCTTATGGCTCTAAATATCTATGTTAGAAAATAAGGAAGACCTCAAAATAAAGACACAAGCTTCAACACTTTGAAAAAATAGCAGAAGAACAACGAATTAAACTCAAATCAGAACATAAGCAGAAGAAAAGAAGAAAGGAAAACAGAAAAATTAATGAATAAAATTGATAAAACCTGAAACTGGTTATTTGCGAAATCAGTTGAAACTCATCAAACTGTATACATTAAATATGTGTAACTCTATATATTAACAACTTAATAAAGTTGCTAGAAAGGGAAAGATAAACCACTAGCCAGTGATCAAGAGAAAAAGAAAGAAAACAAATTATTATTAACAGGAATGAAAAGGAGACATTGCTATAAATTCCAGAGACATTGAAGTCACAGAAAGGAACACTATAACAATGTTACTGCAGTATGTCTGACAACTTTGAAGAAATAACTTGAAAGGGGTTCCAGTCAATATGGCAGAGTAGGTAGGAAATAAAATACCAAAGCTCTTTAAAGAAGAAATAGGTAACTTGGATGGCTTTGTATTTATTGAAAAGATTGTACTCAATGGTGTAAACCCTCCCACATAGAGAATACCAAGCCCCGGTGGATTCACTCCTGAATTCTACTAAACATTTAAATGTGAAATAATATTAATTCTATGCAATTCCAGAAAATTAAGAAGATATGAAAACTTTCCACTTCATTCAATAAGGAAAACCTTGCCTTGAAAACAAAGACATTAAAAATAATACAAAAAAAAAAAAGGAAAAGAAAACTATGCAGTAACATTCCTTTATGTGAAAATTCTATAAAACCATTTGGCAAGTGAAATCTAAAAGGAAAATACATCATGACCAAGTATAGTTTATTCCAATAATACAAAGTTGGTATCTATACCATTTGAAAATAAATTAATATAATTCATCATATTAAACAAATTATAAAAACAAAGCAAATTAAATAAGAAAAGAAAAACTATCATCACAACAAATGCAGAAAAAGCATTTGAGATAGTGCAGTTTCTATCCCTGAGAAAAGCTTTATCCTAATATCAGAAATAAAACAAGGATATTTGTTGTCATTATTTCTATACAATATTGTGTTGGAGGTTGTAATTAATGCAATAAGGTGATAAAAAGGAAAAGAAACTCATCCAGATCAGAAAGTAACAATTAAAACTGCTTTATTCAAGATCACATGATCACCCATATAGAAAATCCAAAGAAAACTACAAAAAAGCTACAAGAACTGATGAGTACAGCAAACTTCCAGGATACAAGGTCAGTAATAAAAATTAATTGCATTTTGATATGTAAACAAAAAACAATCTGGACTTAAACTTTAAAAATCACAATTTACAATAGCACTAAAATATGAAATATTTGGGAAGAAATCAGAAAAAAAATTTGTAAGAATTATACTCTGAAACAACACAAAACAGGAAGAGATTCAAGATGGAGGAGTAAGTAAACACTGTGCCTGTGTGAACACATTAAAATTACAACTAAATTAGGGGGTCATCATGATAACAGCATGACAGGAGACTCTTGAAACCGCTCCTGAAAAATTCAACAGACAAAACACAAACCTACGACCACAGAATCCCTAAGCAGAGCATAGCCTTGGCTGAGAGAACCACTCATCACAAGAAAATGCCTAAAGGTCAGAGAAAGAGAGATAAGCAGGACAGGGAATGAGGATAGAAAGGGCTGTGGCTTTTGATCCAGAGCACAGCAGTAGAAGGAGTGAGCTGGGAGCCTGGAAACACTGGCCAAAATGCAGTATGACTATGGCCAGGTCAGAAGCCCAGAACTGACAAGGGTGGTGGTGTGAGTGGCTGGAATAAACACAACCCTGGCAACTTCCAGCCTGAACACATGGCCTTGGGCAAGTTAAGGCCTGAGCAGAGATGCCTTACACAGTGCCTTACATGGCCCTGGGCAGGTTAGGGCTGCAGCCAGAGCATGCAGGCAGGCCTGGAAGAGCTCAGAGCCAAGAGATGATGGGTGTAGCAGCACTGACCCAGCCACAGGGTGGCCTTGGGTGAGCTGGAGACTGAGAGCCAGTGGCTGTGGAAACACTGACAGGAAAGATCTCAGGCCTGGGCTTGGGAGAAAGGAGAAAGATAGAATTGAAGGCACACAACACAACTGCTATTTGTACTCCTGATGGAGAGAGACAGGCTTGGGTTGAAGCTAAGTCCAGCATCAGGACATCATACAACCTCAGGTTACACAGTCAATGCAATGAGCACTGCCTTCACAGTCAGGCAAAACCCATGGACATGGAGCCTGGTGGCTTCTCCTGACTCTTTCCCAGCCATCGGGTGGCCAGGGAAATGTTGACCAGGAAAGATCACTATTCTGGGCAAGGTACAGGCTCAAGAGAAGAGAGAAAGGGAGAGCCTAAGGCATGCACTTGTAATGACCCAAAGTACTCCTGATGCAGAGACAGGCTTGGGTTATAGCTGAACCCAATACCCAGGACAGCATGTGATCTTGGGTCATGCAGTAGTTGCAACCCACTCTGCCCTGATAGCCAGGCAAAACTCATAGACATGGAACCTGGCAGCTTCTTCTCACTCTCTCCCAAGACTTACCCCCTGCCTTCTTCAACACCACCTAGAATCTGAAGTCACCCACAAAAAGGAATCTGCCATTACACTGTGCCATAAACAAGAGTGCACCTTCTTTTTTCCCAGCAAATCCCACTCCTACCCTTCTAGCTGAAACCAGCAAGCAGGTACAGAGAAATTGCAACACACAGGCACAACAGTTCTAGCCTGCACTAGGATTCTAGAGGCACAGAATACCATTGCCTATTGCATCTTCATAAAGAAGAGGTGCACTGAGACCAAGGTGACTGGGTCAAAGTAGAGAAGCCCATGTTCAAGGGAATCTCCCCGTGTGACAAGACTGAATAAAAAAGGGAAAATATTGTAAAACACAGCAGTGACACTATCTGGGAAGAGAAAGAAAGACCTCTTTATATTTGCCAGGGGAAAAGTTCTTATACCCAGGAAGAGAACAATGAGTACCCTAGGAACAAAGTTGCATAGAAAAAAAATGAAAAAAATCTCCAGAAAAGAAATTGGAATATATGGAATTATATGATCTAAATGACACACAATTCAAGACTGCAATTCTAAAAAACACTTAGAGAGATCAAATAAAGTTGACAGAGCACATAGAGGGAGCTAAATTATCTCAGAAAGGAAATCTGTGAACAGAAGAAATACTTTAACAAAGAAATTGAAAGAAAAAAAACAGATAAGGGTCTAATACTTAAAATATATAAAGAACTAATAAGATTTAACAATAAAAAAACAAACAACCCAATTGAAACGTGGGCAGAAGAACTAAACAGACACTTTTCCCACGGAGAAATACAAATGGCCAGCAGACATATGAAAAAATGCTCATCCTCATTAACTATCAGGGAAATAAAAATCAAAACCACAATGAGATACCACCTCACACCTATTAGAATGGCTATTATCCACAAGACAAGGAATAACAAGTGCTGGAGAGGATGTGGAGAAAAAGGAACTCTTGTACACTGCTGGTGGGAGTGCAAACTGGTACAACCATTGTGGAAGACAGTGTGGAGTTTCCTCAGAAAATTGGGAATGGAGCTACCATTTGACCCAGCAATCCCCCTTCTGGGGATCTACCCAAAAAACCTGAAAACCTTTGTCCGCAAAGACTTATGTACCCCAATGTTCACAGTGGCCAAAACATGGAAACAACCAAAGTGCCCTGCGACAGATGACTGGATAAAGAAGCTGTGGTACACATACACAATGGAATATTACTCAGCTATAAGAAAAGATGAAATATTGCCATTTGCAACAAAATGGACGGACCTGGAGAACATCATGCTTAGCGAAATAAGCCAGACAGAAAAAACAAGGAACTGTATGACTTCACTCATATGTGGAATATAAAACTGAAAGCAAAGAAAAACGAAATGAAGAAACAAATAACCCATGGACACAATCAATAGTTTAATGTTTATTTGCAGACGAGTGGGTCAGGGAGGGGAGAAAGGGGATGGGGTGGGAGAGGAGGGCGAAAGCTAAATATAAGGTGATGGAAAGAGAAGTCACATTAGGTGGTGAACTTATTATACATCAAGTTGACAATGCACTGTAGAATTGTATGCCTGAAACCTATGTAATCCTTGCTAACAGATGTCACCCCAATAAGTCTAACAATAAAAATGAATTAAAAAGAAAAAAAAACAATAAATTAAAAAAAGGAAATTGAAAGAAAAAAACAAATAGAAATTCTGGAGATAAACAATGCAATAAAATAAATGAAAAATGAATTAGCTAGCATAGGAAGTAGAGCTGACCAGATAAAGAAAAGAATTATCAATAGAATATAGGAACATGGAATTGTCACAGAAGAAAGAAGAGAGAGACATCTGAGAGTCTGTAGAAATGAAAGAAATATATAAGAAATATCTGACACAACATAAAAATAATAAGAGTACTAGAAAAGGCAGAGCAGAAATCCTCAGCGAGCTTTCTGAAATAAAACGTTGATGGCAAGTTTCCAAACCTTTGGAAAGAAGTGGAACCCAAAATTCAAGAATAAACAAAACAGGACCTCTAACTACCTGAATTCCAGCAGATCTTCTCCAAGACTCATTATACTGAAATGTTCAAGGACAAAGAAAGAATTCTCAAGGTAGCCAGAAAAAAAGAGGATTGCAACCTATAAAGGAAAGCCCATCAGGCTGTCATCAGACTTCTCAGCAGAAACTTTACAAGCCAGGAGGGAGTGCAATCAAATATTCAAAATATTGAAGAAAAGAAATTACCAGCCAAGAATAATTTATCCAACAAAGTTATTCTTTAGATATGAAGGAGGAATAAAGACCTTTTCAGACATACAAAAGCTGGGAAATTTTTTAGCACAAACCCAAGCATTTCAGGAAATGTTGAAGGAGGCTATTTGACCTAAAACAAAAAGTTCAAATTAATGAGGAAAATTTTAGACAAGAAAAACATAAAAGGAGAGAAAGTAAAAGTTTTAATTTCCAAAACAGAATGGAGAGATAAGAAGCGTGCTTAAGGAAATGTGTCACTACATATATGAAACTTTGTTTTTCATAAATCTCATGGCAACTACTCAAAAAAAAAATCAATGCAGAACTAAGACACATAACCAAACAACCTACCAAACAAGCGAACAAAGAAAGAAACAAACAAACAAAAAACCACCCCAAAACAGAACAATACAAAACAGAGGAAACACAAGGTAAACTCATAGAACGCCATCAAACTATTAATTAAAAAAAATAACATGGGAAAAAAGCAAAGAAGAAATTGAGATACCAAGTTACCAAAACCCAGAAGATAAAATGGTAATAGGAAATTCTCACATATGAATAATCACCCTTACTGTAAATTAATTAAACTTGCCAATAAAAAAAGCACAGTGTAGTAGAATTGATTATAAAACAAAACCCATCCATATGTTATCTCCAAGAGACACGCCTCAGCCACAATGACACAGACTCAAAGTGAAAGGGTGGAAAACAATACTCCATACAAATGGCATCCAGAGAAAACCAGGAGTTGCCATACTGATATTTGATGAAACAGACTTTAGGATAAAAGTAATAAGAGAAAAAGATGGGCACTTCATAATGATAAAGGGGACAATACAACAAAAGAACATGACACTCATTAATATATAAATATATGTCCCCCAATCAGGAAGCACCAAAATTTACAAAGCAACTACTAGTAGATCTAAAAGGAGAAACTAACAAAACCACAATTATAGTAGAGGACCTAAACACCTCCTTGACAGTCATGGACAGATCATCCAAATAGAAAATAAGAAAATATCAACTTTAAAAGATACATTACAGCAATTGGGTGTAATTGACACTTACAGGAAACTTCATTCTACAACAAAAAAATATACATTCTTTTCTAGTGCACATGGAACATTCTTAAGGATAGATTATATGCTGGGACATAAAACTAGTCTTAGCAAATTCAAAAGGATTGAAATCATCAAGTATATGCTTAGACCACAAAGCTTTGAAATTAGAGATCAACTGCAAAAAGAAAGCAGAAAAACAACACACATATGTAACGATTAAACAATATTAAAAAATGATTGGATCAAAGAAGTAAAAGAGATTAAAAGTACATAGAAAATAATGACAATGTAAATACAATGTACCAAAATCATTGGGATGCAGTGAAAGAAGTAATAAGAGAGAAATTTATGTCATTACAGGCTTACATTAATAAACAAGAAAAATCAATCAATATGATACACCACATAGACAAAAGAAAAGATAAAAACCATGTGATCATATTAATTGATGCAGAAAAAACATTTGACAAGATACAACATCCATTTATGCTCAAAACACTGAATAAAATGGGTATAGAAGGAAATTATCTCAACATAATAAAGGCCATATATGACAAGCCCTCAGCTAATATTATACTGAATGGGGAAAAACTGAAGCCTATTCTCCTAAAATCAAGATCAAGACAAGGATGTCTCCTGCGACCAATGCTATTCAATATACTACTGGAAGTTCTAGCCAGAGCAATCAAGGAAGAGAAAGAAATAAATAGCATCTAGATTAGGAGAGAAAATTTTAAACTGTCACTTTTTGTAGATTACATGATCCTTTATATAGAAAATTCTAAAGACCAATAGAAAACTATCAGAAACAATAAATGAATACAGAAAAGTTTCAGGATACAAAATAACATAAAAAATCAATTGCATTTTTATATACTAACAATGAAACTGGGGAAAAAAAGAGAAAATCAATACTTTTTTGCCATCATGAAAGAAAGAATAAAATACCTCAGAATAAATTTAACAAAGACTGTAAAGAACTTATACACTGAAAAATATAAGACACTACTAAAAGAAATTGAAGAGGACAAATAGAAATGGAAAGATGTTCCATGTTAATGGATTGCAAGTCTTAACATAGTTAAAATGGTTAAAATGGTTAACATAGTCAAAATATTACTCAAAGCAATATACAGATTAAACACAATGCCTATCAAAATCCCACAGAAATTTTCTTCAAGAAATAGATAGAAGAAACATCAGATTCATATGGAACCAAAAAAGACCCCCAAATCTCCAAAGCAATCCTAATATATATATATACATATATATACACATGTACATACATATACATGCACATACACACACACACACATACATGCACATACATACACATACACACATACACATATACATGCACATACACACACACACATACATACACACATATACATGCACACATACACATATACATACATGCATACATATACACACATGCATGCACATGCACACACATACATGCACATACATACGCACACACATACATGCACACATACTTGCACACACACACACATACACATGCACATGCATACACATATACATGCACATACATGCACATATACATACATACATACATACATACATACATACATACATGAATGCATGAATGCATGCATACACACACACACACACACACACACACACACACACACACACATGTAGTTTAGTGGTTACCTGATAAGGACTCAAATATATGGTGATGGAATAGAGATCTGAGTCTGGGTGATGAACACATATTGCAACACATAGATGCTGTACTGTAGAATTGTACACCTGGAACCTATGTAATTTTTGCTGACCAATATCATCCCAATAAATTTAATGGTTAAAAATTTTAAAAAGGAGTAAAAGTATTACACCTCAATTTTGAAACAACCAACCTGGAGAACCATCAGAAGTCTAGCTGAAGAGAAGTTGTGTAACTAAGGATACAAAGAAGAGGAGGCCATGTTTAGACTGTTAGTGAAGCAGGGACAAGAATGAGGGCCCCTGGACTATAGGCCTCATGAGGTCTCGAGCTTCCAGTTCCCCAATCCCCTAGTCTTAATCACTTTCTTACCAAGTTTTGCCCTCCCTGAAACTTAAAAAATAGATTGTTCCTAGAATGTTTCCTCCCTGAAACTTGTGATCAATGCTTGTTGATTGTAATCATTGTGCCCCAGCATTCTTTCTAGGGTGCTTCATTCCTGGATTGATAAGCTATCAAGAAGAATAAAGCCATCAGGAATGACCTCAGGCTCCATGAAGCTTAATGGATTTCCCCAGGGCAGTCATGTGGTCCTGAAACAAAGATTTTCCCTTAAAATCCCCCACTGGACTGAGAATGGGAAGGCAGTCTTTGAGGGTGAGAACCTGCTGTCTCTCAGTTCACTGGTACCCTGATAATAAATGCGTATTCTATAACCCAAGACCTGTGTTGGTCTATTGGCTGAACAGCATAGGCAGCATGAGCCTGGATCTCAGTTGTTCTGATAATAGTAGGAGGGGCACAAAAGAGAAAGAAGACAAGAACTCAGTGCCAGTAGAGAATCAGGAGGGATTTCTCAGCCACAGGGATTCCCCCTGGAGGAGCAAGGGATCCTAGCCTGAAGTACTGGTACTAAGAAGAGGATCTTCACAACATCTGACTCTGAAAAACAGTGGGGACCCTGGCCATCTGGTTGGGACAGAAGCCTGTGGGAAACAGTCATTTTAAAGTGCTTGCACAGATTCAGTAACTTGCAAGTACTTATGCTGGGCTCCAGCAGAGAAATGGTGACTCAGGGTGTTGGAGGCATACAGGGAGAAGACTGAAGTGTGTGGCTTTGGGGTGAGGGCTGCATGACAGTTGCCATTTTCCTGGGTAGGTCCTCCTCCCAGGCCGCTGGCTGTTGGGCAGCATCTTTCCTGTGTTTTGCCCATCTTCCACATTGCTAAATCTGAAATTGATTGGTCTGGTGAGCTTACTCCCCCTGCTGACTCACTGGGGTCCCACTCTATGTAACTTCACCAATACCAGAGGCAATTTCTCTGGTGAGCAGCCAGTTCCATTCACATTGTAATCTTCCTTGGAAAATTGTCAGGCGTCCACAGGCCCCATGCGAGCAGCGACTGGCATCAATGTGCTCTGAGACTTTTACTGAGTAGCTCCAGGTAAAGCATTGGCACCAAACCAGAATCTACAGGAGCACCCAGTGCAGGTGACCAGGGGTATGGTCCCAGAACCCCACAGGGCACATACTACATAAGGCTATCTAACAATACTGGGAGACATAGCAGATCTACCTAATACATAGAATAAAACACAGAGAGGCAGCCAAAATGAGAAAACAAAGAAATACATCTCAAATAAAAGAACAGCAGAAGATTCCAGAAGAATAACTAAATGAGATGGAGGCAAGCAACCTCTCAGATATAGAACTCAAAACATTGATTATGAGAATGCTTAAGGAACTTCATGAAAAGTTCAACAGAGAGATAGGAAGCATAAAGAAGGAAACAGAAACCATAAAAAAGAAACTGGTCTGAAATGAAGAATACAATAACTGAAATTCAGAAGGCTCTAGAAGGAATCACCAGCAGACTAGATGGAGCAGGGATTGAATCAGCAATTTAGAGGACAAGGTAACAGAAAACACCCAATCAGAACACAAAAAGAAAAAAAAAAGTCCAAAAAATGAGGATAGCTTTACCTTTGTGATGCTGAAAAAAATTTTTCTTCTCATCCCAGTGCTGAATATTTCATGCAAAATTTGGGCCAAAATACAAATTTCACAAGGGATCAATTATAGTTGTAGTTTACATTCCTTTTTTACTAACTACTCTAAAAATGAACCTAAAACAACTAAATAACAAATAAAACCAGCAGAAAACATGTAGGGGCACCCAGCCCCTATAGTCTACTTCGGTCGACAGCTAAACCACCTTAAAAGACCTCTGGGACAACATCAAGTGTAATAACATTTGCATCATAGGAGTAGCAGAAGGAGAAGAGAGAAAGCAAGGAATTGAGAATCTATTTGAAGAAATAATGACTGAAAACTTCCCTAACTTGGCAAAGGAACTAGTCATGTAAACCCAGGAAGCACAGATAATTCCAAACAAGATAAACCCAAATAGGCCCACACCAAGTCACATTAAAATTAAAATGGCAAATGTTAAAGACAAAGAGAGAATTCTTAAAGCAGCAAGAGAAAAGCAACTAGCAACTTATAAGGGAGGTCCCATAAAACTGTCAGCTAATTTCTCAACAGAAACTTGGCAGGCCAGAGGAAGTGGCAGAAAAGCAAGGACTTACAACCAACATTACTCTACCCAGCAAAATTGAAGGGCAAATAAAAAGCTTCTCAGACAAGAAAAAGCTAAAGGAATTCATCACCACCAAACCAGTATTACAAGTAATGTTAGAGGGACTATTTTAAGACAGAAAAAAAGAGCAAAATTATGAATAATAAAATGGCAATAATTATATATCTACCAACAATTACCTTCAATTTAAATGGATTTAAATCTCCGATCAAGAGATATGGAGTGTATTGTGCTGAGTGGAGTGTCAGAGAAAGACAGATGCAAGTTGATTTTGCTTATATATGGAATCTAAAGAACAAAATAAACAAACAAAACATAAACAAACTCAGACACAGAAAACATGTAAGTGGTAGCCGGATGGGAAAGTGTCAGGAGTGTGGGTGAAAAAAAGGGGAAGGGGTTAAGAAGTACAAATTGGTTGTTATTAAGCAGTTAAGGGGCTGTAGGGTATAGCATAAGGAATATAGTCAATAATATTGTAATAGCTATGTATGGATTCACGTGGGTACTAGATATGTTGAGGTGATAATTGGGAGAGGGTTGGGGGCAGGGTGAAAAGGTGAGAGGATTAAGAAGTACAAATGGTAGTTACAAAACAATCATGGGCTTGTGAAGCATAGGGAATATTGTTAATAATATGGTAATAACCATGTATAATGCCAGGTAGGTGTTAGACTAGTCAGGGGAATCACTTCTTTTATTTTATTTTATTTTTATTGTTAAATTTATTGGGGCAACATTGGTTAGTAAAAATTGTATAGGTTCCAGGTGTAAATTTCTACAGTACATCATCTACGTGTTGCATTATATGTTCACCACCTAGAGTCAGTTCTCATTTCATGACCATATATTTGACCTCCCCCCTCTCACCCCCCTTTCCCTTTACCCTTAGGTAACCACTAAACTATTGACTGTGCCCATAAGTTTTTGTTTCTTTGTTGCTTTCATTTTTATATTCCACATATGAGTGAAGCCATATTGTTCTTGGTTTGTTCTGTCTGGCTGATTTCGCTTAGCATGATGATCTTAAGGTCCATCCATGTTGTCACAAATGGCAGTATTTTGTATTTTCTTATAGCTGAATAAGATTCCATTATGTATATGTACTACAACTTCTTTACCTAGTCACCTATCAAAAGGCACTTTGGTTGTTTCCATGACTTGGCCACTGTGAACAGCGCTGCGATAGACATTGGGGTACATATGTCTTTGTGGACTAAGGTTTTCAAAATTTTGCTGTAGATATCCAGAATGGGGATTCCTGGGTCATATGGTAACTCCATTCCCAATTTTCTGATAAACCTCCACACTCTTCTCCATAGTGGTTGTACCAGTTTGCATTTCCACCAGCAATGTGCGAGGGTTCCTTTTTTCCACAGCCTCCCCAGCAGTTGTTATTCATTGTCTTGTTGATAATAGCCATTCTATTTTTAACAGGTGTGAGATGATATCTCACTGTGGTTTTGATTTGCATTTTTCTAATAGCTAATGCAGTTGAGCATTTTTGCATATATCTGTTGATCATTTTTATGTCTACATTGGTGTGCTTCTTAAATTATATAAATGTCTAATCACATGCTATACATCTAAAATTAATATAAAAATACTGAATATAAAAAGGAAGAGGTGGTACATATAAACAGTGGAATATTACTCAGCCATAAAATAGAATGAAATCTTTTCATCTGCAACAACCTGGTTGGACCTAGAGGACATCAGGCTAAGTGTAGTAAGCCATACAGAGAACAACAAATGTCATATGATTTCACTTATTTGTGGAATCTAAAGAACAAAAGAAACAAACAGAAACAGACTCCTAGATACAGAGAATATTTTGATGGTTATCAGATGGGAGGGGGTTGAATGGGTGAGTGAAAAAGGGGAAGAGATTAAGAAGTACAAATTTATAGTCAGAGGGATATAAAGTACTGCATGGAGCATACATTCAATAATACTCTCATTGTAATAACTATGTGTGATGTCAGATGGGTACCAGATTTCTCAAGGTGATGACTTTGTAAGTTATATAAATGATTCATCACTATGTTGTACACCTGAAACTAATATTGTATGTTAAATGTAATTGAAAAGTTATAAAAGTTATAAAAAACCAAAACAAAACAGAAAAAAATAGGACTAATAGTAAAAACAAAAACACACAAAATACCAATGAGATAAATTAAAGGAAACTTAAATAAATAGAAGCATATATCATATTCATGGGTTAGAAGATGAAGTATTGCTGAGATTGAGCTAGAGACTCAGTGCTATCAACAATCAGAATTCAGCATGTAGTATACTAGACATTGACATTGACAAACTGGTTTTAAAATGTATATGGAAATGAGGACCTAGAGTAGCCAATAAATTTTGAGAAAGAAAAAATTGTAGGGAGTTCCCTGGTGGTGTAGTGGTTAGGCTTCGGTGCGCTCAACGCTGCGGCCTGGGTTTAATTCCCAGCCAGGGAACTACCCACATTAAAAAAAAATTGGGAGTTCCCTGATGGTGTAGTGGCTTAAGGCTTCAGCGCTGGCACTGTCAGCGCTGCAGCCTGGGTTCAATTCCCAACCAGGGAGCTAACCATATACCAAAAAGAAAAAAAAAAAAAGAAAAAAAAAAAATAAGGAGTACTTATAGTACCTTATTTCAAGACTTATTAAAGAGCTACAGTCCCAAGATAGTGAGATATCAGCATAAATAAATGTGAAAAGATAATTCAGTGAAGAAAAAACAGTCTTTTCATCCAGTGGTGCTAGAGCATTTCAATGCCCATATGCAAAAAACAAAACAAAACAAAAAAAACAACAAAAAACAAAAAACAAACAAACAAAAAATCCCAAAAACAAATAGAAACTTGGAATCACAAATCACAACATATAAAACAAGTAACTCAAAATGAGTTTTGACCTAAAATTAAGACATAAAACTATACAATTTCTAGAACACCAAAGAAAACAAAGGAGAAAACCCTTGTGAACTTGTGTTAGGTAAAAATTTCTTAGATACAAAAGCAAAACAGGATCTGTTAAAGAACAATTTGATAAACAGTGCTTCCAATTTTCAAATTTTCAAAACTTTTCTTAAAAAGGCACTGTTTACAGAATGAGAAGACAAACTGCAGATGAGGAGAAAAGCTTTGCAAGACATTTATCTGGTAAAGGACTTGTATTCACAATACATAACAAAATTCTCAATACTCTATATAACAAGCAACCAAACAACCCAATATAAAATAGACAAAAAGGTTTGAGAGAAAAATTCACCATGGAGGATATATTGATGGCAAATAAGCACATGAAAAGATGCTCAGTATCTTTAATCAATAAGAAAATACAGATTGAAAACACAAGATACTACTATGCACCTGTTAAAATGGCTAAAATCAATAATGCCAGTCATACTAAGTGTTGGTGAGGTAGTGGAAAAACTGGATCATACACACTACTGGTCGAAATGTAAAATGTAAGAATGTAAAATAGTACAACCACATTGAAAAACTGCTTAAGAAGTTATACACTCAGCCTGTTATCCAGCTATTCCCATCCTAGGCACTTACCCACAACAAAAACTATATGTGTATAAAAAGACTTATGGCTGAATATTCTCAGCAGCACTATTTGAACAAAATCCAAAAGCAACCCAAATTAGAACACCTGAATAAATTGTGGTATGTTATACAATTGCTTACTACTCAGGAGTAAAAAGGAATGAGCTTTTGACATAAGATTGTGAGAAAATCTCAAAATGATTATGCTGGTGAAAGAAGCCAGAACAGAAAAATGCATATCATATTGTCCCACTTATTAAAAAATAGTAAAAACTGCAAACTACTCTATAGTGACAGAAGGCTCATTGGTAGTTGCAGATTGGGGAGGCAGGAGGGTGTATTACAGAGAAGAACAATTTTAGTGTATTCCTTGCTTTGATAATGCCGATGGTGTTCTGGATGTACATACACATATACATGAAAGCTTATCAAATCATAAACTTTAACTAAATGCAGTTTATTATTGTATGTCAAGTATACTTCAATGATGTTGTTTAAAATAACCTAGGTAGTGGTTATTTTAATTTCCATTAGTTTATTCTGTTCATTTTTCATAACAACATGCTTAAAATGTCATTATTTTTAACGTCATTATTTATATTATTATTTTATTTAATTAGTATTTGATCAAGTTAGTATTTTAGCTGAAGAAATCATCCTGCTCTAATTATATTGCTGCAACCTAAGCCTGTCTCTGCCAGTTATGAGGTCCAGACTATTTTTCCTTGCCACCTTTCCAAAGTTGGTACCAGAGGGAGGTCCTGCATGGTCACTCAACCTCCTTTACCTTCAACCTGCACAATGAAATCCATTGCTGCTGGAGACCTGAATTTGGACATGCCTGACATTCCTGCCATGATCCAAAGTTCTTTCTGAGAATCCTGTCAGGCCTTTCCTTGCCCTTGGCTTGTCATTGGACAAAACCATGCAAAGGGAGGGGTGCTCTGCCACCTGAGCCTGTGCAGTTGTACTTCCAGGCCATTGTTAATATTAGAAGCCCAGGAGCAAGAACAATGAATCCTTGGTCTAGGTGAGCTGAGGATATGTAGAATGAGAAGGAGAGAGAGAAAGAGCCAGATGTAGATGCTTGTGTTTTGCGGCAACGTAAGCACAGGTTCTCTTTTAAAACTGCCACAGGCAGGCTGTGGGCAATGGTCTCTTTCACATGGGGGCACCACAGTCGCCCAAGTGGGTACTCTGTCTCAAAGGGAATGCCTCTTTCTTCTGGAAATACCAACCTACTGCCCATGGGACCTTAGCCAGCCATGGCTCATTCAGGTGGGTAATCTGCTCAAGAGGCAAATCTCTGATGCAGGTTCTGAGGGTGGACTATCCAAGAGAAAAGGTGCAGCCATGCCAGAGGCTGGAACATCACTTGGTGCAGAGCAGTGAAATTGGAGGAAAGTGGGAGCAAGCATTTCCCAAAGGCAGAGTGGATTCCTTCTGGGGATATCCAGAACCTCAGATGGTGTACGGTCATGCTGAGTCTCTCACCACATTGTGTTTCAACTCTCAGATACAGCCCTCCTGTGTGCAGAGAAGGTCAGACACAGGTCTCTCCGGCAGTCTTCCTCTTTTCCCTCCCAACAGGGTCCAGAGAGAAAAAATAATCAAAGCTGAGGCTAGTCCCTCTCCAGCTTGCTTCATGCAGTTTGTTTTCAGAGATACATGCAGAAGTTGTTTACAGTGAGTTGCTTCTGCAAGAGCCATATGGGAGGGCATAGAGCTACTCCTCCTGTGTTTTCATGCAGCCAGTGTTTGTTCAGCAATTACTGTATATAAAGCCGGTTCTAAGAAATTTAACTACCTCAGTTTTCCTCATTCAGAATATGTGTATAATATCAAATAAATAAAAATGTATAAGATACAATGGTACTCAAAGAGAAGTAACGTCAAGATAATAGTAACGTCAAAATAAGTTAAGTGTCCCCTTCTATTTTCTGGAAGGAATTATGTAAAATTGGTGTTATTTTCTGAATGTTTGCTAACTTCTTCAGTGAAACCATCTGGATGGGCTTGGAGACTTTTTTTGTATGTGTGAGCTTTTTAATTACAAATTTAATTTATTTAATGGTTATAGCCCTATTCACTTTATTTATTTCACTGTGGTTGAATTTTGGTAGTTCATGGTTTTTGAAAAATAGGTTTCTTCTAATTTTTTAAATTTATGATAGAATGTCATATATTTCTTTATTATCATTTTAATAGTTACAGGATCTTTTGTGATGTTACCACCCATTTCTTTCAGATATTGTTGTTTTTTTTGTCTTCTTTTTATGTCAGTCTTACTATCAATTTTATTGGTTTTTTTTGAACATCTGGTTTTTTGTTTTTCCCAATTTCAATTTCACTGATTTTTGTTCACATATTTATTATTACTTGCTTTCTGCTAGCTTTCAGTTTATTTTGCACTACCTTTTCTGTATTTTTAAAATCAAAACTTATATTATTAACTTGAGATCTTTCCTTTTTCTCTAATGGAAGCATGTAGTGCTTTAAATTTCCTTCTCAGAACTGCTTTAACTGTATACCACAAATTTATATGTGTCATATTTTTTACCTTCATTTGGTTCTATATAGTATTGCTTTTATTTCATTTGAGATTCTCTCTTTGACCCATTTGGATATGTGCTGTTCAATTTCCAAGTGATTGGAGATTTTTCTGTTGTATTTCAGATACTGATTGTTAGTTTGTTTCCACTATCGTCACAGAACAGACTCAGCATTATTCATTTTTTCTTTTTAGGTTTCCTTTTTTTGTATGCTTTATTGGATAGAAATATTCTTTTTTCCTTTTGTGCCTCAAAGTATTTTTATTAGAAAAGTCAAGATCTCTTGGTATTTCTCATTTCAAATAATTGTTCACAATCAATTTTGTTTCTACATTGTTATGTCTGGAAATGGAATTCCTAATTGAGTTCCCTATGAGTTTGAGGGTGTATGTATTTTTAAAAATTATTCATCTTATTTTTTAAATGGTTTTATGCATCTTTTATTCATGATTGGATATCATTTCTTATATTAATACATTTGTAAGATAATGTATGCACATTATAAAACTTACCAATTTCATAAGAGAATATACAATGGAAAAATAAGACCCAATTTATCCTATACTTACAGTTCTCAGTCCTGATCCCCAAAGGAAACCACAACCATCTGGTTCATAAATATCTACATTTTTATATTTTCCTCAACAATATAAGAAATACTTTTAAACTATAAAAACAATAGATACATGGGTTGTGGAAAGATGGCAGATTAGGGGGACTCTGTGTGTGCAAGCTCCCAGACCACAGCGGGATTGCAATTAGAAAGAGGAACAGTCAACCTTGGAAAGCAATGAGATGACTGACTGAGCAGAATTGTGAAAGCTGAGGATATAGAGAAGGAAGCCCAGTGGAGACCAGTAGGGAAATGGGGTGTCCTCAAACCTACAGATAGAGAGGGAGCTCCAGGAGGTAGCCCCAGGTTCGGGGACTCCCTCAGAAGAGTGAGGTGGTGAGCCCATGCTGGGCTCCAGCCCACCCAGCCCAAGAGCCTTGTGCAGGAGAGAGGAAAACTCATTATATCTGGTGGTTAAAATCATCCAGAATTCTATGTGTGTGCGTGGGATGGAGGTACACTGGAAGTCCAGGGGCTTTCCTGTGGTGTGTACACATGGGCTTGGCCATTTGCCATACTCACCTGTTGCTCAGAGTAGGGCATGGCATCACTGGAGGAAGCAGACTCATTCCGGGAAGGATTGAGCTCTGTGTTTTTGGAGTGAGGGATGAAGGATCCCAGTGTTTGAGCACAGAACGTGGCACACATGTGGCACACAGGAGGACGTCATTTTCTTCTTTATTAACCCCTCCCCCAAAAGAACAATTCTGAGACCTCACTGGTCTAACAAAATCCACACATGCTCACTACACACTTGAAAAAACTGGGCCCACCACAGCTTAAACTACCCCCTCCAGGATGCTCTAGGCTGTCAAGCACCCAGCCCCACCCTACCAGCTGCACTGAAGCCAAGTGGCTGGCTGCAGGAAAAAAGCTGCAGAACTCTAAAACCCCTCCTCCAAAAGCACACAGACACCCTGGAATTTCACACAGATCACCTAGAGGTGTGCCCTGCACACCCAGTAGGGCACCCACGGTGGCAGAGCGAGCAGCATTGTCCTAATGGGGTTCTTTCTTTTCCTTCCTTCCTTCCTTCCTTCCTTCCTTCCCTCCCTCCCTCCCTCCCTCCCTCCCTCCCTTCCTTCCTTCCTTCTTTCTTTCTTTCTTTCTTCTCTCTCTCTCTCTCTCTCTCTCTCTCTCTCTCTCTCTCTCTCTCTTTTTTTCTTAGTTTTCTCAGTCTGAACCTGGAAAGGCTGTCTGCTACTCATGGAAGAGAGGTCAGTGCTACCCTGCAGCTCCCCCTGCTGCTCCCCTGCACATCTAAGAGTGAGACACGAGCGAAAAAAACCACTGGGCTCTCTAAAAAACAATGTTTATTTTTTTCTTCTTTTTCATTCTTCTGCATAATTTTCTTTTATCATTAATCTTTCTTAATTTTTATTTTTATGTTTCTATATATTTTATTTTTAATTTACTTTAATTTTTAAATTAATATTACCATTTTCTCCTTTCTTTTTTTTCTTCTTCTTTCAAAGTGTGATGGGGTACTAAAGATTTTACCAATCCAACACTGGTTGGCTGAGTAATTGGCTCTACCCAACTAGAGACAAAACATGTTCTGCAGACTTTTGCAAGTGCAGCTGTGTGTGACTTACCAGAGAGCATTGGTGACACTCTGTTGTCCCTCCAGGGCAACTAAAAGTGTCCTGCAAATAACAAACTGCAGGACACACAGCAAGAGAGAGAGGAAGGAAAAAAAAAGAAAAATAATTGTTCTTATTAAATCATTTCTTTTTTGTTTTTCACTTGCTTTCTTATCTTCTACCACAGGGAATATACAAAACTTTTTTTTTTTAATTTTAACTTTCTATTTTTTTCTTTTTTTGCTCTGTTCTTTTTTATTTTCTTCTTTTCTTTCTTTTCATTTTTAAACTTTTTCATGATTTACTTCATTTGTATCTCATGCCTATAATTTTATTTTTTAAATTTTCTTATTTTTCTTAATTTTTTCTATATTATTTATTTTTAAGTTCTATTTTATATCTAATCCTTACTTTTAATTTTGCATTATTTTCTTAATTTTATTATTATTATTAATACTTTCTCTTTCTTTCCTCAAAGTTTGCACAAGCACCCTGAAGTGTTGCCCTGCCCACACAGAGAAACTTTGGGAGGCTGGACAATCAGTCTTACACTAGTAGAGGGGGAAGACTATCTATAGGTCTTTTGCAGGAGGGGCTATCTGAGATTGCCTGGGAAATTTCCAGTGCTGCTCTGCCACCACTCACCACCCCCAGAGCAGCTAATGGTGTGCTATGAGTGGCAGACCCCAAGGCTTTCAGAAAATTTGTTTGTTTTTCATATAGTTGTGTGTGTGTGTGTGTGTGTGTGTGTGTGTGTGTGTGTGTTTCTGTGTGTCTGTGTGTGTCTGTTTCTTGTCTTGTTCTTTTCCAACATTGAGCGCAGGCTCCCTAGAGACTGGCCCTATCAACACTGAATCACTCTAGGTGGATGAGTCAGCCCCACCTTAGTAACAGTGAAGACTTTCTTGTGAACTTCAGCAAAAGTGGCTATCTGCAGCAGACTCGGAAGCTTTCAGTGTTACTAGGCCACTACCCTTGGGCAGTTAACAGTGTGCTGGTAACTCAACTAAAACTATAGAACACAAGCCACTTAAGGGGCAATCCTGGATTACATACACAGGAGATCAAAGAGATTGCACCATTGGCCACATAAGATACATACTACATAAAGCCACCAAGCAAACACTAAGAGTCATAAGAGATATACCAACTATATAGAAATAAAAACAGAGAAGAAACAAGAAAGAGAAAATAGAAAAACACGTCCCAAATAAAGGAACAAAAGATACCGCCAGAATTAGAGTTAAATAAAATGGAGACAATTAACCTACCAGTGCAGGAGTTTAGAAAACAGGTTACAAGAATGCTTAAAAACTTAATGAAAACTTCAACAAAGAGATAGCAACCATAAAGAAAGACACCGAAACCATAAAAATGACCAATCAGAAGTGAAGATTACAATAATTGAAATGATGACTATGCTAGAAAGAATCGACAGCAGGCTGGATGAAGCAGAAAATTGAATCAGCGAAGTAGAAGACTAGGTAGCAGAAAATACCCAAAATGGAAAAGCAAAGAGAAAAAAAATAATGAGGATAGCCTGAAAGATCTCTAGGACAACATCAAAGGTAACAACATTCAGGTTATAGTGGTACCAGAAGGAAAAGAGAGGGACCAGGGGATTGACAACCTATTTAAGAAAATGATGACTGAAAACTTCCCTAACCTGACAAAAGAAATGGACACACAAACCCAAGAAGCACAGAGAGTCCCAATCAAGATTAACCCAAATAGGCCCACACCAAGACACATCACAATTAAAATGACAAAAGTTAAAGACAAAGAGAGAATCCTAAAAGCAGCAAGAGAAAGACAACTTAACTACAAGGGAGCTCCCATAAGACTATCAGAGGATTTCTCAATAGAAACTTTGCACACCAGAAGATAATGGCAGAAAGTACTCAAAATAATGAAAAACAAGGGCCTACAACCAAGACTACTCTACTCAGCAAGGCTATCATTTAAAATTGAAGGAGAGATAAAAGAACTTCCTGCATTAAAAAAAAAAAAAAAAAAAAAAACTAAAGGAATATACTACCACTAGGCTGGCATTACAAGAAATGCTAAAGAGATTTCTTTAAGCAGAAGAAAGGAGAAAAGAAACAACCAAAATAAAATAAAAAAAATATGAATAATAACATGGCAATGACTATGTACTTATCAATAATCACTTTAAATGCAAATGGACTAAATGTTCCAATCAAAAGACATAGGGTAGCTGAATGGATAAGAAAGGAAGACTCAGGTATATATTGTGTACAAGAGACTCACCTTAGAAGGAAAGCTACACATAGACTGAAAGTATAGGGATGGAAAAGGATATTTCATGCAAATGGAAATGAAAAAAAGGTGGGGTAGCAGTACTTATATCAGACAAAATAAACTTTAAAGCAAAGACTATAAGAAGAGACAAAGAAGGACATTACATAATTATAAAGGGATCAGTCCAACAAGAGGATGTCACTCTCGTAAACATTTATGCACCCAATATAGGAGCACCTAAATACATAAAGCAAATATTGACTGACATAAAGGCAAACATCAACAGTAACACAATCATAGTAGGGGACTTTAACATCCCACTAACACCAATGGGCAGATCTTCCAGACAAAAAAATCAATACAGATAAAGTGGCCTTACATGACACTCTAGAGCAGATGGACTTCATTGATATTTTTATAGCATTATATCCCAAAGCAGAAGACTATATATTCTTTTCAAATGCACATTGAATATTTTCCAAGATAGACTACACGTTAGGCCACAAAACAAGCCTCAATAAATTTAGAGAAAATTGAAATCATATCAAGTACTCTCTCTGACCACGACAGTATAAAACTAGAAATCAATTACAAGAAAAGAACTGAAAAACACAAAAACATGTGGAGGTTAAACGATATGCTGCTAAACAATGAATGGGTCAGCACTGCAATTAAAGAGGAAATTGAAAGGTACCTTGGGACAAATGAGAATGAAAACACAACTACCCCAAATCTATGGGACACAGCAACATCAGTCCTATAAGGGAAATTCATAGCAATGCAGGCCTACCTAAAACAAGAAAAATCTCAAATAAACAGTTTAATCTTACACCTAAGGAGACTAGAAAAAGAACAAAGAAAGCCTAAAATCAGGTCAAAGAAGGAAATAATAAAAATCAGAGTGGAAATAAATGAAATTGAGACTAAGAAGACAATACAAAAGATCAATGAAACCAAGAGCTGGTTCTTCAAAAAGATGAACAAAATTGAGAAACCATTAACCAGACTCATCAAGGAAAACAGAGAGATGGACTGAATAAAGAAAATCAGAAATAAAAAAAGAAGTGACAAGAGACACCACAGAAATACAAGAAATTATAAGAAAATACTATGAAGCATTATATGCCAATAAATTTGGCAATTTGGAAGAAATGGAGATTTTCTTAGAAACATACAAACTTCCAAGATTAAATCAAGAAGGAACAGAAACTCTAAATAGGCCAATTCCTAACAATGAAATTGAAAGTATAGGGATGGAATCAACAATGTCGCTGATGAACACAGAAGCAAAAATCTCAACAAAATATTAGCAAATCAAATTCAGTAATATATTAAGAAAAATCATACACCATGCTCAGGTGGAATTCATTGTTGAGATGCAAGGTTGGTCCAATATAGATAAATCAATTAATGTGGTACAGCACATAAACAAAATAAAAAATAAAAGTCATATGGTCATTTCAATAGATGCAGAAAAAGCATTTGACAAAATTCAGCAGCCATTTATGATAAAAATGCTCATAAGGTGGGAATAGAAGGAACATATCTCAATTTAATAAAGGCTATATATGATAAACCCACAGCTAACATCTTACTCAATGGGGAAAAAACTAAAGGCATTCCCCTTAAGATCAGGAATAAAATGAGGAAGCCCACTGTCATCACTCTTATTCAACATAGTGCTGGAAGTCATAGCAACAGCAGTCAGACAAGAAAAACAAATAAAAGGCATCCAAATAGAAAAAGAAGAAGTAAAACTACCATTATTTGCAGATGACATGATACTGTATATAGAGATTCCCGAAGATTTGACCCGAAAATTATTGGAACTGATAAATGAATTTAGCAAAGTAGCAGGATACAAAATCAATATACAGAAATCAGTTGCATTCTTATGCACCAATAATAAGCTATCAGAAAGAGAAATTAAGAAAACAATCTCATTTACAATTGTATCAAAAAATGAAATAAAATACTAAGGAATAAATTTAACCAAGGAAGTAAAAGACCTGAACTCAGAAAATTATAAGACACTGAAGAGAAAAATTAAAGAAGATACAAACAAATGGAAACACATATTATCTCATGGATAGGAAGAATTAATATAGTTAAGATGTCCATACTATTCAAAGCAATCTATAGATTCAATGCAATTCTCATAAAAATATCAAAGGCATTCTTCACAGAAATAGAACATATAATCCTAAAATTTATATGGAACCATAAAAGACCGAAGGGCCACAGCAACCCTGAGAAAAAAGAACAAAGTTGGAGGAATCATGCTACCAGACACCAAATTATACTGCAAGGCCACAGTCATCAAAACAACATGGTATTGGCATTAAAACAGACACATAGGTCAATGGAACAGAATAGAGAACCCAGAAATAAATTCATGTCTATATGGCCAACTAATCTACAATAAAGGAAGCAAGAACTTACATTGGGGTAAAGACATTCTTTTCAACTAATGGTGCTGGGAAAACTGGAAAGATACATGCAAAAAAATGAAACTGGACCACCTTCTTACACCATATTAAAAATAACTCAAAATGGATTAAAGACCTAAATATAAGATCTGAAACCATAAAAATCCGAGAAGAATATATAGTAAGTAACCTCTCAGACATTACCCTTATCAATACCTTCAATGATATATCTTCTTAGGCAAGGGAAACAAAGGAAAAAAAAACAATGGGGCTACATCAGACTAAAAAGTTTTTTTTTTTTAATAGCAAAAGAAACCATCAACAAAACAAAAAGACATCCCACAGAATGGGAAAAAAATATTTGCCAATGAGACATCTAATAAGGGTTAATATCCAAAATTTACAAGAAACTCAACACTATGAAAACAAACAACCTGATTAAAAAATGGTCAGAAGACCTGTATAAACATTTCTTCAAAGAGGACATGCAGATGGCTAATAGACACATGAAAAGATGTTCAACATCACTAATCATCAGAGAAATGCAAATCAAAACTACAATGAAATACCCCCTCACTCCTGTTAGAATGACTTTCATCAATAAATCAACCAACAACAAATGTTGGTGAGGATGTGGAGAAATAGGAATCCTTTTGCACTGCAAACTCCCTCAACGACTGTGGAAAATGGTATGGAGGTTCCTTAAAAAATTAAAAATGGAACTATCCTATGATCCAGCAATTCCATTCCTGTATATTTATTCAAAGAAATCCAAAACACTAACTCAAAAAATATATGCATCCTTATGTTTATTGCAGCATTATTCACAATAGCCCAAGATATGGAAAAAACCTATGCCTATCAATAAATGATTGGAGAACTGTACACCTGGAACCTGTGTTGTTTTGCTGACAAATGTCACCCCAATAAATTTAGTAATAAAAAACAATAGCTACACATTGAGACATTTTAAAATATAGTTTAGGGAGTGAGAGAGAATCTTACTCCTCCTTGCACCCACACTCTCCCCAACCTACACACACAAAATACACACAAACTATAGCAATACCTCTATAGGATTTTAGTATATCTCTTTTCATACTCCTGTGTAATAAAAATAAAATTATACCCATTAGTGACTTTTTATTAGGCTTTCCACCAATCAATAAGTAAAAAGTTGAAATTCTCAATTAAAAAATGCTTAGAAAACATAAACAAAAATTTAAAAATATAGCATACATATTGGTGGGAAAGTGTTAAACATTAGTAAAATATAAAAATGACATACACTGCTCAGTGCTGGTGAGAGTTTAGAGGAACAAACTCTTTTATCTACTGCTGATGGGAGTAAGAATCAGCACACTTACTTTTTTTTCCTTTCTTTGAGTCTTTATTCTGTTGGTTGTTTCTTTTGTTTGTTTGTTTGGCTTTGTGTGTGTGTGTGTGTGTGTGTGTGTGTGTGTGTGTGTGTGTGTTTCCCTGGCCGGGGATTGAATCCAGGCTGTGGGGATTGAATCCAGCTGCGCTGAAGCCCAGCTACTACACCACCAGGGAACTCCCATGTTCTCTTGGTTCTTGACTTTGTATCTCTTGGTAATCATGATTCAATCTATTTTCTCACTATCCCTCCACTTTTGTTGTTTATTCTAAACATTTATTTTGATCCACCTTATTATTTACTCAATCTTACATTTGGAATTTTTATCTCTCATATTAAATTTCCTATCTCCTATCACTTTTGTTTGCCCTTTATAGCACCTATGTTAATCCCTACAATTTTTCTATTTCATTTTTTATTTTAAGCCTATTTTAACCTTCTGAACCATTTTATTTTTTTGTTTCAATGTCCTGATTTTATTTAATTGGTTTTTACTTTTACATTTTTGTTTTTTAATGTAAAGTTATTAATTAAATTTGCTGGGATGACATTGGTTAGCAAGATTATATAGGTTTCATGTATATAATTCTATAATACATAATCTATTGCATTGTGTGCTCACCAAGTAGAGTCAGTTCTCATTCCATCACCACATACTTAACTATCCCTCCTTTACCACCCTCCTCCCCTATTATCCTGTGGTTACCACTAAATTTTTGTCTGTATCCTGCATTATTCATTATTTAAACAAATGTAGTGAAATTTGTTTTTTATTATTATGAGATTTTTTAAAAATTAATTTTTAAATTATAGTTGACATACAATATTTTTTCAGGTGTACAATGTAGTGATTAGATGACTCAAAATATGTTCTATTTTGCTGGAAGCTCCATTGAGAAATCTACTTTGTCTGATATTAATATAATCACATTTACTTTTTAAAAATTGACTTACAAATCAATATGTTTTTTATTGTTAAACTTGTTGGGGTGACATCAATATTTTTATTTTTTAATTTTTCAATCACAATCGACATTCAATATTACTTTATATTAGTTTCAGGTTACAGCATAGTAGTTAGATATTTATATAATTTATGAATTGATCCCTTGATAAGTCTAGTACCCACCTGGCACCATACATCGTTATTACAATATTCTTGACTATATTCCCTATACTGTACTTTTTTTGTAACTATCAATTTGTACTTCTTAATTCCCTCATCTTTTTCACCCAACCCTCCAACCCACTTCTCATCAGGTAACCATCTGTTGGTCCTCTATCTATGAGTCTATTCTTGTTTTGTTGATTTATTTTGTTATTTAGATTACACATATAAGTGAGATAATATGGTATTTGTCTTTCTCGGTCTGACTTATTTTACTTAGCATAACATCTGCTGGGGCTATCCAAGTTGTTGTAAATGGTAAGGTTTCATTCTTTTCTATGAAAGACTAAAATTATTTTGTATATAGGTATGTATATTCCACAACTTCTTTATCTAACTGTCTATTGATGAGCATTTTGGTTGTTTCCATATCTTGGTTATTGTGAATAGCACTGCAGTAAACATAAGGGTGCATATGTCTCTTCAAATAATGTTTTGGATTTTTTTGGATAAATATATTGGAGTGGAATTGCTGAGTCACAAGGTAGTTCTATTTTTAATTTTTCGAGGAAGGTCCATACTGATTTTCATACTGGCTGCACCAATTTGCAAGCACAGAAACAGTGCACAATACTTTCTTTTTCTCTGCATTCTCACCAACACTTGTTTGTTGATTTATTGATGGTAGCCATTCTGAGAGGTGTGTGGTGATATCTCATTGTGGATTTAATTTGCATTTCTCTGATGTTTATTGACATTGATCATCTTTTCATATGTCTGTTGGCCATCTGTATGGCCTCTTTGGAGAAATGTCTATTCAGGTCTTCTGCCCATTTTTTTAACTGGATTGTTTGTTTTGGTGTGAAATTGTATGACTTCTTCATAAATTTTGGATATTGACCCCTTATCAGATGTATCACTGGTGACTATCTTCTCCCATTCAGTAGGTTGCCTTTTTGTTTTGTTGATGGTTTTCTTTGTTGTGCAAAACCTTTTTAGTTTGATGTGGTCCCATTTGTTTAATTTTTCTGTTGTTTCCTTTGCCCAAGGAGATATATCAGAAAAAATATTACTAAGAGAAATATCAGAGAGTTTACTGCCTTTGTTTTCTTCTAGAAGCTCAATGGTTTGGGGTCTGAAATTTAAGTCTTTAATTCATTTTGAGTTTATTATTTTTATATGGTATACAAGGGTGATCCAGTTTTATTTTTTTGCATGTATCTGTCCAGTTTCCCCAACATTATTTATTGAATAGACTATCTTTATCTCATTGTACATTCTTGCCTCCTTTATCATAGATGAAATGACTATGTAAGTGTGGGTTTATTTCTGAGTTCTTTATTCTGTTCCTTTCTTCTTTATGTCTGTTTTTATGCTAGTACCATGCCATTTTGAATACTACAGCCTTATGGTATAGTTTTATATCAGATATTGTGATAGCTCCAACTTTGTTTTCTTTTCTCATGATTGCTAATGGCTATTCACGGTCTTTTGTAGTTCTATATTAATTTTAGGATTATTTGTTCTAGTTCCATGAAAAATGCCATTGGTATTTTAATAGGGATTGCATTGAATCTATACATTACTTTGGTTAGTATGGAAAATTTAATAATGTTAAGTTTTCCTATACATTAGCACAATATATGCTTCCATTTATTGGTATCTTCTTCAATTTTTATCTTCAATGTCTTATAATTTTCTGAGTATATGTCCTTTACCTTCTTGGTTAAATTTATTCCTAGGTATTTTATTTAATTTTTTTATGCAATTGTAAATGAAATTTTTTCTTAATTTCTTTCTGATAGTTAGTTATTGGTGTATAAATTGCAACTGAATCTCTTGTTAATTTTGTATGCTGCTACCTTACTAGATACATTTATCAGTTCTAACAGTTTTTTTTTTTTTTTTTGGTGGAATCTTAAGGGTTCTCTCTATATAAACTCATGTCATCTGAAAATAATAACAGTTTGGCTCCTTCCTTTCCAATTTAAATGCCTTTTATTTCTTTTTATTGTCTGATTGCTGTGGCTAAGACTTCCAACACTATGTTGAATAAACGTGGTAAAAGAGGACATCCTTGTTGTAATCCTGATCTTAAGGAAAATGCTTTCAGCTTTCACAGTGGACTATAATGGTAGTGTGAGTTTTGTCATCTGTGGCATTTATTATGTTGAAGTATGTTCCTTCTAATTCCACTTTGTTGAGAGTTTTTATCATAAATGGATGCTGGATTTTGTCAAACACTATTTTTGCATCTATTGATATGATCATATAATTTTTATTTTTAAATTTTGTTCATGTAGTGTGTCCCATTAATTCATTTTCAGATAGATGTTGAACCAACCTTGCATACCAGGAATCAATCACACTTGGTTGGGATGTATGATATTTTTAAGGTATTGCTGAATTTGGTTTACTAATCTTATGTTGGGGATTTTTGCATCCATATTCATTAGAGATATTGACCTATACTTTTCTTTATTTCTAATGCCTTTGTCTGGTTTTGGAATCAGGGTAAAGTTGGCCTCAAAGAATGAGGTTGGGAGCTTTCCCTCCTATTGTATTTTTTGAAATAGTTTGAGAAGAATCGATGTTAATTCTATTTTTGTATGTTTGGTAAAATTCATCTCTGAAGCCATGTGGTCCAGGACATTTGTTTGTTGGGAGCTTGTTGATTACTGATTCAATTTCATTAGTAGTAATCAATTGGTTTATATTTTCTATTTCTTCTTGATTCAGCCTTGGAAGATTGCATGAATCTAGGAATTTATCCATTTCTTCCAGATTGTCCAATTTGTTGGTGTATAGTTCCTCATAGTATTTTCTTAATTTTTTTGGTATTTTTTTAATTTATTATTTTTTATTGTTAAATTTATTGGGGTGACATTGGTTAGCAAAAATAACATAGGTTCCAGGTGTACAATTCTACAGTGTATCGTCTATGTATTGCATTATGTGTTCACCACCCAGAGTCAGTTCTCTTTCCATCACCATATATTTGACTCCCTGTCTCTCCTTTCACACCCCTCCCCTTCAGATAACCACTAAAGTATTGACTGTGTCCATAAGTTTTTGTGTCTTTGTTACCTTAAGTTTTATATTCCACATTTAAGTGAAGTCATATGGTTTTTTATCTTTTCTGTCTGACTTATTTCACTTAACATGATGATCTCTTCATGTATGCCATGTGTGTGAGCTGTGATTCCCACCCTAGTAATTCTACAACTGGAACAGATAATCCAAAACTTGTCTCTGACTTTAGTAAAAGTAATAAATGATGCAACTGCTACTCTGAAAGCCCATAAACTACTCTAAATTCATTATTCAGAGTTGTTATGGGCAATCATATAGTCCTTGATTTCTTCATAACTATCTAAGGGGAAATATATGCTATAGCAAACACTTCTTGGTGCACCTGTATACATAAGACAAGTAAAACAACCTGTGACTAAGCTAAAAAAAAAAAGGCCACCTGACTCTTTAAAACAGATTCATTTGTGTTCATTGACTGAGTTTAATAAGCTAGTCCCTTAAATTCAAGATTTGATTGAAGTACTAATCATTTTCTTCCTGATAATTGGTTGTGTTACATTTGATTGCCATATCTTGTCTTAACTCTTAAATGCTACTGCATATCTAATTGTCACAGCAGATGATTCAACAACTCATTCTACAACAAAAGGAGGAAAATTAATCCTAGTTCAACTATAGACAACATTCTCTAAAAAATTCCTGATGAGCATTACCTTGACAATGGTAAAAAATATGGACATTACAGATAAATACCCTGTAGCCTTGTGTTGTCTGCCCTTGGCCAAAGGGAGATGTAACAGAGAAAGGACTAAGCAGACTTGACATCCAGGAATGGATCTACTAATATCAACGATGTCTTGTTGGTGCTAGGAGCTGGCCGGGCACTCACAGCAAGGCCTTGGTATTCTCTCAGTTAATTTCTTAGAACATCGATAGCAGAAAAGGCTACCCTGTGAGTATAATGGATCAAAACAAAAATAAAAGCATAGTTACTCAGTAACTATGTCAATACAGACTAAAACATAAATATTGTCCAAATTACAAAATGATCAAACATCCTTATATACTGACTAATATGAGTGATAGTTTTTTACTAACTATAGTTTTAACTTCACACTACTCTTCTTTCCTTTTATTTAAGATTTATTGAGATACTCAATCATAGAAATCACCCTGCTTTCTGACAGCATCCAATCCAAAGCAAAAGCTACTCCCTTGAGTGCTCTCTGAAATCACCCAAATAAACCCCTACCATTAAATCCTTCTTATCATCCTTTTACTCAGATGTCCCATAGCTCTATCATCTTATTCTCCCTCACTACAGTGAATAATAAATCCAACATTTTAACCACTTATATGTTCCTGTTGGTCTTTGACTCAAGGGAATAAACACTATATATATTTTTCTAATTGAAAAGTCAAACAATACCATCAAAGAATGCCCCTTCAACTCATTACCACTCTCAAAACCTAAAAATACTTTCCTCAGAATGAACAGCTAGGTATGTATGTTCACTAAATTTAATATTCAATACATTTAGGAATATAACTAATGTGTTTATAGGATACCTTGATTTTTTCTTATAAAAATCTTCTCTCTTAGAGATCATTTCATGACATTAAAGACAGATCTACCTCATTGCTAAAATTAATTTGCTCAATTTTATGCCTGATTTGAAAAATATCTGCTCCATAGATATTCCATAGTATGTTAGGAGACACCTGGATTTAGTCAATCCCTTCTTGTGCATGTTTCACAATCAACAACTATATTATAGTGACCATTCCTGATTCATGCCTTGGTATATTTTAATTTGTTATCCTAAGATGATTACTGAAGAAGTAGAATAGCATTTTAAATCTAAAAAAGTCTTTCCCAACTGTTCTGTGCAAAGCCTTTTCCCAGAATTTAATCAATCCTAGATACCACTATTATCTCTGATTAAATAAAACAATCTAAGTGAATAACAATGCCATCTGGTTGTTCTCTGAAATTTCTTCCATTTCTGGTTAATATGCACATATCTTCATCTGACTATATTAAGTAATTTGGGGATTTTGATAGAATAATGCTGTGAGGGATTTTTAGCCCAGGGGTTGATCACAGTAAGTACATAAATAATGGGATCTATTTACAGCATCTTGTTCATTTTCTATCATTGGCTGAGGGCTGGCACTTAATGCCAGGCCCTGCTCTAAGTGAGCTCTGTGCTCAAGGTATTTTATTATTCTTGCATTTATTTAAAAAATTTACTGAATGCTATGTGGCAAACAGGCACTGTTTTAGGTGATAGGAAAGGAGCATCAAGCAAGATTCCTGTTTTTATGGTAATAAAACTTAGAATAGGCAATAAACATGTAAGCAAATAATATCATGATCATCATCATTAGTATTATTATATCTGCTTAAGTTAGTCTGGAAAGAAGCACTCTGGCATATTCTTCTAAATTATAGCAGTTTAAAGGATGTGCAGTAGATAAATGAAACAAGAATGGCAGAAAGTCAATGACTGTTAAAGTTTGTGATAGATTCACCAGTTGTATTGCAGTAAGGCTGACCAGATGTCCTGTTCTAAATGAGACAGAAAACAATGAATGGTACTGTCCCATTTCAAATGGTATGTATGGTCAGCCTACTGACACTTTGAATTTAGCCCAGTGAGACTAGGCTGGTCATACACACCATTTGAAATGGGACAATACTGTTGTTTTCTGTCCCATTTAAAATGGAACATCTGGTCAGCCTAATTATGGTTCTCTTTGATTTTTATATAGTTAAAGGTTTCCGTAATAAACATTTAAAAATAAAATCATAGTAGCATATTTTGTAATGGGTGGAGTGCAGCTATAGGAGTGCATTTCAATTATTTTCTCTTTTCTGGATTGCAATGTTTATACTTCTCTATGATCAAAATGTACTACCAAATTCTGTCTGTGGGGAATGATATTTAAAAGACTATCATATGACATGTAAACACTGGTTTGAAAAAACTAACTTGTAAAACCCATTTTGGGGACAATCCAGCAATTGTGGATATGGGTTACATGAGAGATAATGTTATTAGGCTATTTTTTAACCTTCTTCATGGAGTAGTTGGTAATTTTTTTGAGGAAAATTTCCCCTATTAAATAAATGAAATAAAAAATTTTATGGACAGTGTAGAAAAAGGTCTATAATTTACTTTAAAATACGTAAGTATACTAGGTCTGACAATTAAGTTCATGAGCTTGCCACTGTGTGCTTATGTTGGCAGCACTGTACAAACAACTCGGTAAGGTTTCATAACATTGGTATATCTGTGTGTCACATCTGTGTTTGTGTCAACATGTGGCAGTGTCTTGCTGAGTGGCATTTATTATTGTGTGTTTTTGTATGTCATTGCAAGAATGTCAAAACTTGAATTGGAGCAATGAACAAACATTAAATTTCTTGATAAGCTTGATAAGCTTGGAAGTGAAATCAGTGACATGTTAGTCCAAGCTTATGGGGATAATGCCGTGAAGAAAATGGCAGTGTACAAATGGATTAAACATTTTTCTGAGGGGAGAGAAAGCATCACTGATAAAGAGAGTTCAGGGTGGCTAGTAACAAGCAGAACTGATGAAAATATTGCAAAAATTCATTGAACTATGTGTCAAAATAGTTGGCTGACTGTGAAAAGCATAACAGACTTAGTAAACATCAATAGAGAAAAAAGAAAAATTTAACCAAAAATCTTGGCATGGGAAAGATGTGTGCAAAAATCGTCCTGAAGGAGCTCACTGATGAAAAAAAGGAAAAGAGAGTCTGCCAAGACCTTTTGGAGTGGCAAGATGATGCTTTGAGCCATATTAATCACTGGTGATAAAACATGGGTGTACCAATATGACATGGAAACAAAATGTCAAAGTGCACAATGGAAGTAAGCCAGTTCTTCACAACCAAAAATGTTCCATCAGTCTAAATCAAGAGTCAAAATGATGTTGTTAACCTTTTTTGATATCAGAGGGATATATTCATTATGAATTTGTACCAACTGGACAAATGGTCAACTCAGTAACTATTTGGAAGTGCTAAAAAGGCTGAGTGAGAAAGTTAGATTAAAATGACCTGATGGCTCTTGTATCATTACAATGCAACAGCTCACTGGCACTGCCTGTGAGGGAGTTTTTAGCCAGCAAACAAATAGCTGTATTCGAACACCCTCCCTACTCACCTGATCTGGCCCCCAATTACTTTTTTCTTTACTCCAAAATATAGAAAATACTGAAAGAAAGACATTTTGATGATGTTCAGGACATCAAGGGTAATACAAAGACAGCTCTAATGGCCATTCCAGCAAAAGAGTTCCAAAATTGTTATGAAGGGTGGACTAGGTGCTGGCATCAATGCATAGCTTCCCAAGGGGAGTATTTCAAAGGTGACCATAGTGATATTCAGCAATGAGGTATGCAGCACTTTTTCTAGGATGAGTTTCTGAACTTAATTGTCAGACTTCATAAATAATAGATGAAGCAAATATGGTAAAATAAGCAAGACTGAAATCTAGGTGAGGGAGATTCTGGGAATATAATGGTGGTAGATGCATATCTTTTTAAAAAGTGTTAATTTGTTCCTGGCACAAAACAGGCATATTATAAATAGTTGTTCTACTCCTCCCCCTCCTCCTCCTAGCATGTTATAGATCAAGCTACTCTCTATTTTCTAATTGATAAAAATTTTGGAAACTCAAGTTTTATGGTAAATATAATGAAGAAGGTGGGTGAATCCACTGCCAGAAAATTATGTAAGGCACTTGTAAATTATTTTGGCATTAATTTCTATTTTGTATGATCTATGACAGGGTTTCCTGCTATTAGTACAGATCACTGAGAATCAGTAATCTTTCATTTTAACTGCCATGTGTTCAGAGCATCTCTCAGACACACAAATGCAAAGAAAAATATCTTCTCTCCATTTTTTTTAGGTGAAATATTTCTCTTTTCAGCTGAAGTAAAGGGTAACTTAAATTCTAATTCTAATCTCATGCTAACATTATAGGCTCTAAACAACTGTTCTTTAAAAATTTTTTTCAGTTACAACTGACATTCAACATTATATTAGTTTCAGGTGTGCAGAATAGTGGTTATACATTTATATAACTTACAAGGCGATCCCCCCATAAGTCTAGTACACTTCTGACACTAAATATATATTTACAATTATATATATTGACAATAGTCAATCTTATTGACTATATTCCCTATGCTGTAGTTTAGAACCCTGCGACTATTTTGTAACTGCCAATTTGTCCTTAATCCCTTCATCTTTTACACCCAACACCAACCCACTGCTTTTTGATATCCTGAATTCATACAAAAACCCATTGAAAATATTTACAACAAAACTACATGACAATGTAGTCCCATGGATTCTAAAATACAAGCAGATGGACATCAAATATCACAAGATCTCTGGGTATGTATGAGTCTTGTCTATGCAGTAGAATAAAGCTTTGAATTACTTCCTACCCTACATCAGTGTGACTCAACACCTCATGCTCTTTCTATTATACTGAGCTTCCTCTTTTAATAGTATAATCTATTTTAGTTCACTACAACTACCTTTATATACAGTGGCCCTGCTTGTCACTGTTTTCGTAAAATTTACTAAATTATGTGTGATCAATGACCAGGAAATGATATGTGAAGAAAGATCACTAGAAGTCTGATGTTTTCTCATGGGAGAACACTGAATGTAAAACCTTAACCCAGATGTTAGCTGTGTGGGTCTCTGATATAGGCCTTTTACTCGTACCTCCCAATATGTAACAGCTGATGCTGGATCCCTGCTCTTTTTCAGGAATAGACCCCAATTAAAGGGAAGGAGGTAGGGGACAGGTCCAGCTTCAAATACTTTCAAACTGGAGAAGGTGCTCACCTAGCCTCAAAGGGGCTTCAGATGTTGCTGTCATTGGCCAAGCTGCCTACTGTGGCTTTTTGTTGATAGCCATCTCCTATAACCAGAATATAAAGACTAGATGCACTCTGAATTTTAGCCAATTTATTTTTCATTTGAAACCCTAAAAGAAATTTAGTTAGGACAAGCCAGATTTTTTTCTTACTTCCCCCATCAGGTAGCATAATGCGTTCCAAAAATCATTTTGCACACAATAGAGTAAACATAATTAGAGCTTCACTGCCTAAAATAAACAGCATTGAATAATTTATGTAGATCCTTATAGGTCCAAATTATTTCTGGTATCTTTAACAAAAATATCATCTTCTATTTGCTGAATCATATCATGAAGTTTTATTTCACCAACAATTTATAATTTTGCCTCATTTCTTATTTTTCCATACCTTGGCTATTGTGAACAATGCATCAAGATAATGGTTTCATCTCCTTTGGCAATATACCCAAAAGTGCCTCTACTCTTATTTCATAAAAAATACAGTCAGATTTTCTGAGGAAACTCCACACCATCTTCCACAGTGGTTGTACCAATTTGCATTCCCACCAGCAGTGTACCAGAGTTCCCTTTTCTCCACATCTTCTCCAGCACTTGTTATCCCTTGTCTTGTTGATAATAGCCATTCTAATAGGTGTGAGGTGGTATGTCATTGTGGTTTTGATTTGCTTTCCCTGATAGCTAATGAGGATGAGCATTTTTTCATATGTCTGCTGGCCATTTGTATTTCTTCGTGGGAGAAGTATCTGTTTAGTTCTTTTGCCCACTTTTTAATTGGGTTGTTTGGTTTTTTGTTGTTAAGTCATATTAGTTCTTTATATATTTCACATATTAGACCCTTGTCTGATGTGTTATTTGCAAATATTTTCTCCCATTCAGTTGGCTGTCTCTTTGCCTTGAGGATGGTTTCTTTTACTGTGCAGAAGCTTTTTAGTTTGATATAGTCCCATTCATTGGGAATAGAGTTACCATATGACCCAGCAATCTCCCTTCTGGGGATCTACCCAAAAAACTTGAAAACCTTTGTCCACAAAGACTTATGAACCCCAATGTTCATTGCAGCACTCTTCACAGTGGTCAAAACATGGAATCAACCAAAGTGCCCTGAGACAGATGACTGTCTTTACTGTGGTACATATACACAATGCAATATTACTCAGCTATAAGGAAAGATGAAATGTTGCCATTAACAAAAAAATGAATGGACCTGGAGATCATCATGCTTAGTGAAATAAGCCAGACAGAAAAAACCAAAAACTGTATGACTTCTCTCATACATGGAATATAAAACTGAAAGCAACAAAAAAAAAAAATAAACAAACGAACAAATAACCCATAGACACAATCAATAGTTTAATGTTTATTTGGGGATGAGTGGGGAGGGGAGGGGAGAAAGGTGAGGGGGTGGGAGAGGAGGGAGGGGAAGCTAAATATACGGTGATGGAAAAAGAAGTCACACTAGGTGGTGAACTTATTATACAACAAGTTGACAATGCATTGTAGAATTGTATGCCTGAAACCTATGTAATCCTTGCTAACAGATGTCACCCCAATAAGTCTAACAATAAAAATTAATTTAAAAAAATAAAAATAAATTTAAAAAATACAGCCAGGCTCCTGAAACAACCAGACTCTAACATTGAATAGGGTTGACACAAGGTCAGACCTCACCAGTAGGTGGTGAGTGACTGGGACAAATGAATTCTGAAGACAAATGAAGAGTTTATAGGATTGTGAAGGTGACATCCCAAGAAAGGGATGCATTGAAAAAATTCATTGTTAAACTCCTCCCCCCAGGCCTCAGGTTGGGGGCTGGCTTGAGAGGAAGAGTTTGAAGACTGTTGGCTTTTCCATATCTGGAATGTATTCCTAAAAGTGTAATAGCTGGTTTATATGTTAAGTCCTTTATTGGCTTTAAAAGGAATTGTAACTACTTTCCTTACTAATGGTACCATTTTAATTCCTATTAGCAATGTATGAATAATCCAATTTCTCCAAATCCTTGCCAGTATTTTGTGCTATCACATTTTCTTTTGTTTTACTCCTTCTGATATGCCATGGTGATTTATTTTCCATATCTGTTGTAGCTAATAATGTTGAACATCTTTTCACATCCTACTTGCCATCTGTATGTAGTTTTTGGTAAAATGTTTGCGCAAGTAATTTGCACATTTTGTATTGGATTATTTATTTCTAGTGCTGAATTTTGAGAGTTCTTTGTATATATTTAAAATGCACCGCTGTGGCCTGGGTTCAATTCCCAGTCAGGGAACTACCCACATAAAAAATAATAAAAAAAAATTAAATTTAAAAATGCAAATTCTTTGTCAGACAAGTGGTTTGCAAGTATTTTCTCCCAGTGGGTAATTTGTCTTTTCATCTTCTTAAAAAGATCTTGCGCAAAGCACAAGTTTTAACTTTGATAAAGTATAGTTTATCAGGTTTTTTCCTTTATACTCATGATTTTTGTGTCAAGTCCAAGAACATGCCACCCAGTTCTAGGTCATGCAGATTTCCCATTTTTTATTTTAATTTTCTAGTATTGTTATAGCTTTGCATTTTACACTTATATCCATGTCCTATTCTGAGTTACCTTTTGTATAGGTATCAAGTTTAGTTTGAAGGCTTTTTTTTCACCTTATGGGTTTATAATTACTCCAGCATTAGTTATAGAAAAGGCAATCCCTCCTCCTTGATTTTGTTCCTTATTAAGTATTTGGTATATCTGTATAGACTATTACTGCATTCTATATTCTGTTCCACCTATAGATGGCTCTGTCTTTTGGACAGTATCACAATGTTGATTACTATAACTATTATACTAAGCCTTAACATCAGAATGAGTGATTCCTCCAACTTTATTCTTCATCTTCAATTTTTTTCTGAAATAAGCTAATCTACATTTAAAAAATTCTTGCCGAGATTGTGATGGGAATTTTATGAAACATACAGATCAATTGAATGATAGTTGAAATCTTTACCATGTTGAACCTTCTATAATTCATGGACAGGTATTCTTTCTGACTATAAAGCACTAAACTAAAAATCAATAACAGATTTATGTAAAATATTTGGCTAGGACTCCATTTATTACCTGGTTCCTGTATGCCCCCACTCTTAACAGTTGTGCCATAATGACACTGAAGATCTCTAGGATCAATGGCAACATAGACTCTGTGTCCAACAGTCATTAAAAGGTCTCAGTATTCCTCTTTCCTCAGTGGTCAGGTATCTGAGTAAATGGCCATAAGTTCCTTTGTGGGAGGACTGAAAGTATCATTACTGTATATACTTGTCATGTGTTGTAGGAATATAGTCCCCTCTTTAGTCAGTGAGTTCAAGGGTCTAAAAATTGACTTAAGTCTAGAAATTGGGCAAGGTTTGTGCCATTTTTATTTGAGTGACTGCCCTCAATCTCCTGGTTATCCTCACAGGACTTAGATAATCCCTCATGCCTCTTCCACTTTCCACATAGGTTTCAAGTTCACGCACTGGAAAGCACTTGTATTGTGAAGTCTGATTAGACTCTCCTATTTCTCAACACATTGTTCTTTCCTGCTAGTCTGCTTGCATAATTGCTCTTACATCTTCACCTATTCTTCATTCACATGGGAACATCTATGTGTACTATTATTCTTCACATTAATTGCTTACTCCATTTCATCATCCTGGTCATTGAGAGGTCACAATTACCTACTGTATGGATGCTAGGTGTCAGAGACTTCTTTGAGGTTGTTTTGGGCTGCTTGGGCACTCCTGTGTTCTCTGTCCCTCTTAATAGGGCAGGCCTTCATCTGACCTTTGAGACATTATACCCCAAAGACATACACACTAGCTAAAACTATTCACTGTCCATGATGTCTGAGACCATCTGTGGAAGTGGAGAAGTCCTATAGATGTTGCCTTACAACTGCCAAACCGTCTGTCCCCTCATGCATTCCCCATGACATTCTAAGGCAGGAGCTAAGCACGGAGGCCATGGGGGCATAGAATACCTCACATCACCCTGTATGGCCCCAGAGGATGGCTGGTTAGTAAATGACAGGTAAGATTCCTCAAGGAAGGAACAACCTAAGACAGGCATAGTCCCATAGGGGCCAACAGGAGAGAGCTTGGGCTCTACAGAGGTGAGGCACAGCCCCTCGCCCTTTCTGAGGTTAATTATCAACTCCCTGTCTGACTTGTGTCCTACACTGCTCCCATGGTGACCTGAAAGAACAATATCGGTCATGTGCCAACAGGAATGATTTAGGTACTGAGTCCTCCCTGGGGTGGTTTCAGTACCCTGAGTCCTTGGGGTTATATGTTCTTATAGAGATACAATGCATGTTGAAACACAATGGGGACTTTTGGAAAAAAGGCAGTCCCCCAGGCAACGTTACACACAGACCATGGAATAACCAGTTTCACTTCCTTGTATGCTCATCAATAAAAGTTATGCGTTGGCTGGATTTGGGGCTCTTTTCAGTCTATGAGGCTGGAGTCCCTTGGTGCTGCTTGATACTTACTTTTGGCTACTGTGTTTCACCACCTTGCACAGCCCTTCTCATTCCCCCATCTGGCGCCCAACATGGGGCATGAGTAGGAAGGTTGACTTGGAGTTGAACCAAGAAGTTCACAGTGCAAGGCCTGGGAGGGTATTGCATGAAACTACTGAAGGTAGGGAACCACCCAGGGATCCACCAAGGTGATGGGGAATTCAAACAGCTGGTACAGGCCTTATATCTGCTTGCTTAAACAAATTCTTAAGGCCAGAGGAGTTTGAGTGCTGGATCAGAGACTAGAGGAGCTTTTTAAAGCAGTTGAAACTCATTGTTCTTGGTTCCCAAATATGCAGACATTAGATTTAAAAACATGGGAGAGAGTTAATATGGAACTCCACACATTATACCATAAGGGAGTTTCTTCTCCAGTGAGTATTTGGACTGCATGGCAATTAATTTGGATAATTTTAGAGCCTTTACAAACTGATGAGGAAGATGAAGGACAGGAATAAAGACAGGAATCTGAGGAAAAAGAGGATGGCTCTTTAAAATCTCTCACTGTAGTTCCAAAATCATTATATCCTTCATTGGAGGACTGTCATCCATCCTCAGGTCCTTTACTTGATTTACAGTGTGAGTGGGATCCGCCGGCACAGCAGGAAAGGAGAAACAACACTTTTCTTCCTGCTACATGCGTGCCTCCCCCTCCTACTGGAGGCTCTCACACACCGTTCTCTGCAGTGGAAAAGGGCATCTGACAGGCTTGATTAGAAGGTGATTTAGAGGCTTTAGCTTTTCCAGTGATCATACATGAGCGTGCAGTTCCTGGTGATGATCCAAACCACCCTAACATCATTCAGGAATATGTTCTTGAGCCTTTTTCATTTAAACCTTTAAAGGAGCTCAAGCAGCAACTATTGCACAGCTACCAACCCTCATAGCCCTTAATAGACAAATAATATGCCTCTATGGATAGAACAATGGCCGCTCTCCCAGGAAAAATTAGAGGCATTAATAGAATTAATACAAATTCAATTTAAATAAGATCATATAGAACCTTCTATTAGTCCTTGGAATTCTCCTATATTTGTCATTAAAAAAATCAGGAAAATGGAGCTAACTCCCTGATTTCTGAGCTATTAATGCTATAATTGAGCCCATGGGTGCCTTATAGCCTGGGCTCCCACAGCCTTCTATGATTCCAAAAAATTGGCCTTTGAGACTTATTGATTTACAAGATTATTTCTATACAATTCCTTTACATCCTAATGATTGTCCTCAATTTACATTTTCTGTTCCTTCAATTAATAACAAGGAACCTTTAAAAAGATAGCAATGGAAAATTCTTCCACAAGAAATGCTTATTAGTCCTATAATTTGTCAGCTTTTTGTAGATCGAAGAATACAAACTGTAAGAATTAATTTTCCAGATTGTTATATTATTCATTATATGGATGATATTCTATGTACTACATCTTCTAACAAACAGCTAGCAGCAAGTTTTAAATTACTTAAAGAGCAAGATGATTTGGCTGGACTTTGTATTACTCCTAATAAATTTCAAACCACAACACCAGTTCAATATTTAAAAACAGTTGTGGACCATCAATCTATTAAACCCATCAAGGTACAAATAAGGAGAGATCAAATTAATACTTTAAATGATTTACAAAAATTGCTAGGAGATATTAATTGGTTACATCCTACTTTAGGCATTCCCAGTTATGCTCTCAGTAATTTATTTCATCTCTTGTGAGGCTCACCTCTATTGGATAGTCCCTGCACCTTAACTCCTCAGACCAACAAAGAGTTGGAATTGATGAAAAGTAAAATACAAGAGGCTCAGATTCAGCATATAGATCCTTCTCTGTCTGGAAAAATTTTAATTTTTCCAATTCCTCATTTGCCCATGGCAGGAATTGTTTAACAAAATGATCTGGTAGAGTGGCTTTTCTTGCCTAACAACTTTGTTAAGTCACTCCCCAGCTATGTAGAGTTAATCTCAGAACTCCTATCAAGAGCTCATACCGGGTACTTCATTATAGGACAGGAACCTAATCAAATCGTGATTCCTTATAAAAACAACAAATAACACATTTAAACATTCATTCTGAATCTTGGCAGTTTGCTATTAGTAGTTGCTTTGGAGAAGTTAATAATCATTATCCAAAGAACAAGTTATTCCAGTTTCTTCTGAAAACGGATTGGATTTTTACCTAAAAGGCTCAGACAGGTTCCTTTTTCCTAGGGCAGTACAGTTTTTATAGATGTATCAAATAATGGCAAAGCAGCAATTGTCAGTGAAAAATGTCATCAACTTATTCAAACAAACTGTACTTCGGCCCAAAAGGCTAAATTAATAGCAGTTTTAACTGCGTTACAAACTTTTTCTAAACCTTTAAATATTGTTTCTGATTCTGCTTATGTTGTTCATACAATACAAAATATTAAGACAGCATCTCTTTCTAATAATACTAATCAACCTCTCCAGATTTTATTTACCCAACTCCAACAAGTTGTGAGAAATCATCAACGCCCCTTCTTCATCACCTACATACATGCTCATACTAATTTACCTGGTCCAATGATGCATGGTAATATTCTTGCAGATTCCTCAGTAGGAAAGGCCCATGTTACCAAGACATTGCATTTTCATTCTTTGACTCATACAAATACTAATGGCCTTAGGTCTCAGTTTCCTATCACTAACAAACAGGCTAAATGGGTTGTTCAAACCTGCTCAACTTGTCAGATTCTTCTTTTTTTTTTTCCAGTGGTGAAACAAAGAGATGGTTTATTGAGAGGAGAGTACACTCCAATGAGGTAGGAGTGGGCTCAAGCAGGAAAACGGCTCAGGAGCCTCAACTTGTCAGATTCTTAATGCTCCTCAAGAATGCCCTGAAGGAGTAAATCCTGGGGTCTGGGAGAAATCTTAGTGCAAAATCAGCCTCTGGAAGCAGCTGTCCAGTGGTTTTGCTTGTCGGAGTCAACTTGCACTAATGTTTTGCCCTCACAAATGCCTTTCTAGTCAGTTAAGATAAACTAAATGTTTCCTTTGTTGTCTTATGTATGTATGGATTTGTTTGTTGTTTGTTTTGTGTAAATTGTGGCCTTTTAGGGTTAATAGCCCCATGACCATGGTCAAATCCAGATGTAATGTCCAAATAAAGTTATAATTTGCATGTCCTTGATGGATGAAATTAAAGAAGCATCTATTTTATGACTATGTATCTATGTATGTATCTAAATTTGTTCATATGTGTGTATGTATGGCCATTTTAAATTCTAATATCAACAATAAAATTTAAAATCTTAGTTCCAACTAATGGTCCATTTGATGGAATATTAAATAAATGGTAAATTTGTAGTTCTAGGCCATTAAAAAATTGATGGTCAGTTATAATACTGCTAAATCTCTTTATATATGTTTCAAGTTTTTATGATTTAATAAAAATCATTCTTCAAAAAACAAGAAGGGGGAGAAATTAAGGACCCCCTGCAGATACAATTTGCAAGAGCTATGTTTACATTAAATTTTTAAATTCATCTGGCTCAGATATCAAGGCTCACCTTGGACGTACTGCAGCTGAGAGACATTTCAATAGTCTCCATAGCTCAAAAACCTTTGGAAAATGTGCCTATCATATTCAAACTAACCAATGGCATTTAGGAATGTTATTGACATGGGGAAGAGGCTTTGCTTGTATCTCTCCAGGTCCTGAAGAAAAGCCTTTGTGGATACCTGTCAGATGTATTAAACCATACCATGAGTGACATAAGACCTGTTGCCAAGAACCAGAAAATGAAAAACAATCTAACAATTGAGATGTCCAAAATACAACTTCCCACATAAGAGCAAATGAAGGGGCTGATTCAGATGACTCCAAACTCGTTGATTAAAAAAGTAATCCCCCAAAATGACATCAATATATTTCCTTCCATGTTGGCAGTCATCTCTGTTTTAAGTTGCCTTCCACCTGGCTTGTAGCAGAAAATTTTACTTATTGAGCTCATATACCCAACCCTCCATTATTAACACCTGTAACTTGGAATGATGATCCTCCTCTTATTTATATTAATGATAGTTCCCTCAACTCAAGGATCAAAGAGGTCCAGAATTTCCTGAGGAGGAAGGTCAAAATGTTATCCTTTTTGATCATACTGCTTTAGGCTATATTTATCCACCCATTTGTATTCGACATGATCCTCCATGTCTAACATTCACTGATCAGGTTTGGGTACTTCCAAAAGAAAAAGGAAATGATACTTATAATGATTTGTTTATGATTTCTGGAAAATGATTTCAAACATAAGAGGTAAATACTCATTCTTTTCCTCCTTTCCTTAATTCTTGTCCTCAAAATAATAATCTAATTGATGCACATTCCCGCATTCATTGGGAGGAATGTTGGGGAACTCTAGGTCAAGTATTATTTAATAATTCTCATGGTACTATAGTAGATTGGGGTCCTTATGGTGTTGCAATCCATGTATGCTCTCGCATAAAATGTTCTGATCTTCAGTCCTTAAGAGAAGAGTTATGTGCACAAGAATTTCCTCAAAAAATTGCTTCACCTTTTAATATTTCTATCTTTTGGATGGATAAAGTCCTAACACCACCTCAATTAAAAATGATTTGGCCCATCTGAGGCCCATTACAAAAAACTTTTTGGAATGTCACCTTGAGTTTAGGACAAAATAAAATCTGGGAAAGAAACTATATAAAAACTAAAGACAAGGAATATACCTTTAAATTTAAAGAAACAAAAAGATTTGATTTACAATTTTGCCTTAAAATTCTTTTTGTTTTTCTATTAGGAAATTTAACAATTGATCCAACCCTAAAAATGGTTGAATGCCTTCAATGTTGTTTGTATACTTGTATTAATTCTTTAATTTATAATGCATGCCATGAGCAAATTATGATTTTTGAAAAGGAGATGGGGATTATGGTTACCTGTCCAAGCCCCTAGAATGTGGGAAGGCTCCCTAACTGTTCATATTGTGTTACAACTCCTTCATAAAATTTTACATCAGAAAAAGAGATTTATTGGCCTCCTAATTGCAGCAATCATGAAAATTATAGCAATAGCTACTGTTGCTGCTGTCTTTGGAGTGGCCTTATATCAGGCTGTACAGACTACTCTGTTTGTGCAGGAATGGCATGAAAATGCAAGTAAGGCTTGAAATCAACAAATCAAAATTGACCAAAAAATTAATATTAGATTGGCTGACTTGGAGACAACTGTAATTTTTCTTGGAGATCAATTCAAAAATCTCCATACCATGATTACTTTAAAATGTGATTGGAACTAGGACTCCATGGTCGGATATACGAACTCATCTCCGGGGACATACTCCCAATCTCACTGTAGATATTATACAGATACGACAAGAAGTGGATCAGATGACTAATGCCACACTTTCTCTTCTACCAGGAGAAGAGTTGCTTTCTGCAGCAGTGGAGGAATTGTCTCATTTAAAACCCCTCACCTGGGTGAAGACCCTAGGTGGAGGATTTGCAGGTGCAATTGAACTTTTGCTAGTCATTCTTCCTTTATTTTGTTTAGTCCTTAGATGTAGACAACAAGCCCTACAATGGACCATAGATAAGGAAACTGCCAAGTCTGTGTTTCTTCTTTTACAAAGACAAAAAGGGGGAGATATTGTCTTACAACTGCCAAACCGTCTGTCCCCTCATGCATTCCCCATGATGTCCTAAGGCAGGAGCTAAACGTGAAGGCACGGGGGCATAGAATACCTCACATCATCCTGTGTGGCCCTGGAGGATGGTTGGTTAGTCAATGAGGGTAAGATTCCTCAAGGGAGGAACAACCTAAGACAGGCACAGTTGCATAGGGGCCAACAGGAGAGAGCTTGGGCTCTACAAAGGTGAGGCACAGACCCTCACCCTTTCTGAGGTTAATCATCAACCCCCTGGCTTCCTTGTGTCCCATGCTGCTCCCATGGTGACCTGAAAGAACAATATCGGTCACATGCCAACAGGAATGATTTTGGTACTGGGTCTACCTCCTGGCGTGGTTTCGGTACTCTGAGTCCTTGGGGCTATATGTTCTTATAGAGATACGATGAATGTTGAAACACAATGGGGACTTTCAGAAAAAAAGGCAGTTCCCTAGGCAACGTAATGCACATATCATGGAATAACCAGTTTTACTTCCTTGTATGCTCACCAAGAAAAGTTATGCATTGGCTTGATACAGGGCTCTTTCAGTCCATGAGGCTGGAGTCCCTTGGCCCCACTTGAAACTTATTTTTGGCTACTGTGTTTCATGACCTTGTGCCACCTTTCTCATTCCCCCACTGCCTGTGTCATGCAGGATGTGACATATCCTTATGAGAGAGTGGTAAGAAAACAATCTCACCTTCCCTGAGTGGGTACAAGAGAGGAGCTGATCCTGAGTTTGTAAACATGTCAGATAATGTTAACATGTTGTGAGTACAGTCTCCAAGGCATTTGCTGATCTTTGATAATAAGCCTTATTCTTTCTCCACCCTTTAGCCCTTATCCCACTGCTGCAGCTGACTTGCAGATCCCACTTTTGGAAGTGGGCAATGTGTGGCATGCACAAAAACCCACTCTATAAAGGATATGAACTGAAAGAGTGCAGAAATAAATGTCCTTACTAATGTCAGCTATTATCTGAGATTGGAAGAAAGGTATGAAATATGAGCATGAACAAATTCCATGGAGTGGAGAGTGGGTACAACTGTCCCCTGGAAGGTTGTTACCTTCTAATATTTGGAAATTTCCCTCCACCTAGAAACTGAATTGGGCTTAGAGTGGGGCATTACAGGTGGAAATATATATTGGAAGTTTCTATCCCAGAAACTTGGATAATATGTTAATCAGGAGTAGTACCAAAACCGGAACTGAATTCTTTTCTCTGGCCCTTACACCCCAACCATGCCCACCACTTTTGCACCTCATATGCAGTGCTGTTGAACCAGTTTTCCTTCTGATTTACAGCAGTTCCAAATATTGCTTTTTTGTTAAATATATTCATCACGACTCAATGATTTATCTCATTTTCCACAAAGCAAGACTACCAATCTCTAATTTGCATGTAATTCTCCTTCCTCACCTTTCTTAAATGATTTATCAGTGACAATTTCTACAAAATTGTTATTCACTCCAAAATTCTAGCATCTTTAAATGTTTGGGTCCAGTGGTCAAGCAGTTCCTAAGCAACAGTGATGACTTCTGCAACTGCCAGGCTGCCTTACCACATTTTCATAGATTCTGCTAGTAAGGGGACAATGTGCCAAAATGGGTTTAGGCAGCTTATTACTCATGGCACAGCAGGCAGCATGAACTTGATTTTCATGTTCATTAGTTCCCCCTGTTTCCCAAGTTCCACTTAATGTCTTTGTCCTAGCAGAGGAAATTTGGGCTTAGGAATCCCTACACTATACAAGAAAAGTACTAGTAAACTTGATCAAATAATGCCCTGGAAGAAGACATTATCATTATTATTCTAATTAGGAAACAAATCTGACCTCTGACACAGACATATACATTAACTTTATCACTCTGAAATGTCTCTGGGAAGGGGAGGTAGACTCTAATATTATTACCCTGAAATATAAGCAAATATGCTTCCTGATCTGGAGAAGCTTTGCAAACATCCTTGAACAATACTGTCAATACTATTCGCTCATGTGTGCAGAAAAACCAATTTTTCACTTCTTACATTGTTTGAATTTTTGTTACCTTGTTTACAACTGCAACCACCTTTGGGGGGAAATGTCATTTGGATCAATGAAAAAAAAAAGACATTTAAAAGTTGAACATTTAATCTTTTTTATTGTTAAATTTATTAGGGTGACATTGATTAGTAAAAATTACATAGGTTCCATGTGTACAATTCTACAATACATCATCTATGTATTGTATTATGTGTTCATCACTCAGAGTTAATTCTCTTTCCATCATCATATATTTGTGTCCCTGACCATTCTCCCCCACCTCCCCCCTTACCCTCAGGTAACTACTAAATTATTGACTGTGTCTATAAGTTTTGCCTCTTTGTTGTTTTCAATTTTATGTTCCACATATGAGTGGAGTCATGTAGTTCTTGATTTTTTCTGTCTGGCTTATTTCACTTAGCTTGATAATATCAAGATCCATCCATGTTGTCATAAACGGCCCTATTTCACCTTTTCTTATAGCTGAGTAGTATTCCATTGTATAAATGGTGCTGGGAAAATTGGGAAACCAATGTAAAAGAATGAATCTGAACTGCAATCTGTCGCCATATACCAAAATTAAATAAAAATGGATTAAAGATCTCCACATAAGACCCAAAACAAGAAAACATCAGTACTGAACATTAAATCTTAATAAAACCTCTCCATTAACTAGAAACAGAATATTAATACATCCTTAACTTGATAAGCATATAAATAAGAAAGCAACAAACTCAACACTAAAAGAAAGAAAGAAAGAAAATTTAAAAAAAAATGATCCAATTAAAAAATGGTCAGAGGACCTGATTAGATTTTTCTCCAAAGAAGTCATATAAATGGTCAAAAGACATATGAAAATATGCTCAACATTACTAATCATCAGAGAAATGCAAATTAAAACCACAGTGAGATACAACCTGAAACCTGTCAGAATGGCTATCATCAATAAATCAACAAACAGCAAGTGTTGTTGAGGGTGTGGAGAATAGGGAACCCTTGTGCACTGTTGGAAGGATTGAAAATTGGGTACAGCCACTATGAAAAACAGTTTGGAAATTTTTTAAAAAATTAAAAAAGAATTACATTATGACCCAGCAGTTCTACTTCTGTGTATTTAATCTGAAGAAATCCAAAACCACTAATTCAAAAAGGTATGTGCACCCTTATTTTCACCGTAGCACTATTTACAATGTTCAAGACATGGAAGCGACCTAAGGCCCATTAATAGACAATTGGATAAAGAAGAAGTGGTACATATATACAATGGAATATTACTCAGCCATAAAAGGAAGGGATGAAATCTTACCATCTGCAACAACATGGACACATCTGGAGGGTATAATATTAAGTCAAATAAGTCAGACAGAGAAAAACAAATACCATATGATCTCACTTATATATGGAATTTAAAGAAGAAAACAAACAGACAAAGCAGAAACAGACTCATATGTACAGAAAACAAACTGATGGTTAGCAGATAGGAGGGATATGGAGAGCGGGAGCTGAGTAAAAATGGTGAAGTGTTTAAGAATTATAAATTGGTAGTTACAAAATAGTCATGGGGATGTAAAATGCAGCATAGGGAATATAGTCAGTAATATGGCAGTAACTATGAATAGTGAAACGTGGGTACTAGACTTATTGGGGTGATCATAAATTATATAAATGTGTAACCACTATGTTATACACCTGAAACTAATATAAAGTAATATTTAACATCAACTGTAATTTAAAAATAAAAAAGAAATAATAAAAAGTGAAAAAAAGGAAGCAACAGTATATAAGATGGTGAAACACTAGAATAATTCCAACTAAAGTGAAGTAAACTGGATGCTTGATATTGCCACTTTGGTCAGGATTGCACTGGTGGTCCTACTCAATTCAATTAAAAGATAACAAAACAAAAATAAATACAAATAAAGAGAATGAATTACAACATAATGACTATAGTTAGCAATACTACTATATTGAATCCTGAAAATTTGCTAAGAAGGAAGATTTCAGGTACTCTCATCACACACACATACACAAATGGTAACTCTGTGAGGAGATATGTTAATTAGTTTAATTGTAGTAATTTCACTATGTATATGTATATCAGATCATCATATTGTATTCCTTAAATATATATAATTTTTTAAATTGTCAAAAGTATAGGAAAAGCAAAAATTTATCATGGTGTTTCAGAAATTTGATTGTTTACCAAGAGAAGTAAAATGTAAGAAAATAGGTAGAAAAATGTCAATAGATAAAAAAAAAAGCTTGAATTTTATCAAATAAATATATAAAATTTTATGGTGTTCTATATGTAACTAATTACAAAATAAAAAATATTATAAAAGTGCATTTAAAACAGTAACTGCAAATAATAAGCTATTTAAGAATAAACTTATAAAAAGGAGTTCATTGCTAAACAAAAGAAAATGTAACTTTATTGAAGACCATGAAAAATCTGAGTATACAGATATATTACAGATATATCACAGTCTACTAGAACTCAATGAGATAAGAGAAATTGTTTTATTGTCAAATTTATTGAGGTGACATTAGTTAGTAAAAATGACACAGGTTCCAGATGTAGAATTCTACAGTACATCATCTACATGTTGCATTATGTGTTCACCACCCAGAGTCAGTTCTCTTATTTTTTAATATTACAATTCACCTTAAAAGTTATCTAGATGGACATATACAGCAGATACATAACCAAGACAGTACTGAAGAAAAGAAAATGAGGGGAAAATTGCCCTAAGTGATGACAAACAAAATACAGCAATTAAACAATGTGGTTTTGGCATAGGAATTGACAAATAGTGAAAAATAACAGTGGTTTCAGAAATCAATGTAGGTACCAGTATACAGGAAAATGTCATATACCATGGGGGACCCAAAAAACCCCAGAATTTTCTTCTGGAGGGCAGGGCCCTGCTAGTATAGGCTTACCCCGGTAGGTGAGTGTTCTAGGAACCTATCTATATCAGTGTACCAGCTGGTGTTGTGGTGAGAGGCTGCATTCAGCTTCAGGGAATTGTTTTCGGAGACTATTACAATGTGTTTGCCCATTTTGTGATGGGTAATTTACACAAACAATGTGGTGTGACAATGCACCAGCTCATACCACTCTGCATTTTCACCATTTTTTGAGCAAAAACAGAGTAATGCCCGTGCCCTACCCTCCTTATTCACCTAATCTCACCTTGAGTGACTTTTTTTGTTTCCCTGGATGAAAAAATTCCTCGAAGGGAAACATTTTGTCAGTGAAATAAAAACTGGCAGAAACACTAAAAGGCATCAAAATTGACGAGTTCAAAAACTGTTTTGAGTAGTGGAAAAAGTGTCTTGATAGGTATATTGTATCAAATAGAGAGTACTTTGAAGGTGACTGAAGATTAAATATGTAACAATAACAATAAACACATTTTTTCCTTCTTTATTTTTTATTTTATTTTTATTAAATTTATTGGGGTGACATTGATTAGTAAAACTTACATAGGTCCCAGTCGTACAATTCTACATTACATCTTCTATGTGTTGTATTATGTGTTCATCACCCAGAGTCAGTTCTCCTTCCATCACCATATATTTGTGTCTCTGTCCCTTTCCCCCCAGCCACCTCCCCCCTTACCTCAGGTAACTACTAAATTGACTGTGTCCGTGAGTTTTGTTTCTTTGTTGTTTTCAACTTTCTGTTAACAATCAAACTAAATTTCTTTCCCTTATTTAACCCACTCTCCCATCCCTCCTCCCATCTTAAAGAAGTCCCTCTAACATTTTTTGTAGTACTGCTTTGGTGGTGAGAAATTCCTTTAGCTTTTTCTTATCTGAGAAGCTCTTTATCTGTCCTTCAATTTTGAATGCTAGCCTTGCTGGATACATTATTCTTGGTTGTAGATCCTTGGTTTTCATCACATTGAATATTTTCTGCCATTCCCTTCTGGCCTGTAAAGTTTCTGGTGAGAAACCAGCTGAGAGTCAAATGGGTGTCCCTTTATAAGTTACTACTTGCATTTCTCTTGCTGTTCTTGGAATTTTCTTTTTTTCTTTAACTTTTGCTATTTTAATTATGATGCATCTTGATGTATTCCTGTTTGGGATCATCTTGTTTGGAATTCTCTGTGCATCCTGGACTTGTATGTCTATTTCCTTTGCCAGGTTAGGAAAGTTTTCAGTCATTATTTCTTCAAATTACTTCTTGATCCCTTGCTTTTCCTCTGTTCCTTCTGGCACCTCTATTATTCTGATATATTTACATCTGACATAGTCCCAGAGAAATCCCAGTCCATCTTCTTTTTTTTGGAAATAATTTTCTAATTGATCTCGTTGGGTGTTTTCTGCTGGCTTTTCCTGCAAATCTCTGCTTTGCATTTCTACTTTATCTAGTTTAGTGACTTTTATCCCATTCTTCATTTCAATTAATGTAAGTCATTATCTATCTCTGGTCCTTTATAATGTTTTATAAGTCTTCTTTGATGCCTGATATCTCTGTTGAAATTATCATTCAGTTCCTTAAGCATTTCTGTAATTGTTGCTTTGAACTCTGTTTCTGATGGATCATCTGTCCCTATCTCTTTAATTTTTGAAACCTCTCTGGACCCTTGCTGCTGCAGTTTATTTGGTGTTCACTGCTGATACTAGATGGGCAGAGGTCTGTGAGGGAGGGATGTTCATGGCTTTGTTTTCTTCCTGTGGCTCCTGAGATCCAGCAGGGAGTTTGGCCATGATTGCCCCTTTCTGTTCTCAGTTTGCTCCACATGCATGGATTCTGCCCTGAGCCCTGGGGTCAACTGTCCTGTTTGCTGGTCATTCAGACAGTCCTGGTTGTGGGACAAGAAATGCACATGTACCCATCTCTTACTTTCTCTTTCCCAGCTGGAGTGTTCATGCTGTGCCTCCTGACCACTCTGTTGCTCCTTCCACTCTGGGAACCAGAGTGAAGCCAGCCACTGCATTTTGTGGCCAGGTTTGCACCTCCTGGGGTCAAAGGTGGTTGTGGTATCTCACACCCTCACCTCTGAGCTTCCTTTCCTCTGTCCCGAGGACCAAATGAGTTCCAGAGTACGGATGTGCTGTCTTTTTCCTCTTCCTTTTCCCAGTAGTAGAGTTCTGAGCAGGCACCCGCACACAGCAGCTGCATCTCTGAGACTCTTCCCTTTTATTTCTCCTTTAACCTCTGCCCACCTGCAGGTACCTTAATGCAGTGAGTGGGTTTTTTAGCTGTGATTGTGTATTGTGTAGAGGATCCTTGGTTGAGGTATAGTTTATTAGTTGTTATCTCCAGAAGAATATTTCAGAGGTCCCTTTCATGATGTCATTTTGTTGCCCCTCTGAATATACATTTTTAAATGAATAAATTCTGGTTGTTTTGGGTCCCCCCCCCCATATATGTTATAAGGGAAGGGAGAGAAAAAGAAACCAAAGGACTCAGTCTGCATTCTAGAGAAGCAGCAGAATTAATTTCTATAGGAAAATTTTGAATCTCTGAAATAAATGAAATCCTATGGAGCCCTATCAGCCACACCCCTGCTGTCAACCCTGAAAGATCCCAGAGAGGGATGGCCAACCTACTCAGTGGTACTTCCTCATATTTTCTAAGGGGACTGGGAGGTAAGGACCTTGATTTGACATGGGTAGGCCTCAGATCAGCAAAAGGTTCTAGGCCTCAACTATAGCTGAGGGACTGATCCCTGAATGATAAAAAAAGCCATACTCATACCAGATATATAGGGCCCTATACAGTCTGTCAGATCTATGATATCATCCCTGGGAGGTCACAAGTAGGACTGTTAAGACAAGACTCTTTTACTTCCTCCTCACAGGTCTCCTTGACATAAAAGCCATAGCTTGAAAGGATAGGCATCAGGTCAGCAGAAAAGAGAAGGCCTATTTCATTCCAGTAGTCAAGGTGAGGACCTGAGTGAGGACTCAGAAGACCACCCCCTCCAGAATAGTGAGAATGTCACAGAATTCCACCTTGCTGTCAGCCCTGGAAGGCCCCAGGGAAGCGTACTGGATAAGGTCTTTCCTCACTTCCTTGCAGGGGCCTCAAGAAAGCCTTAGTTAAAGGAAGGGAGGATCAGGTCAGCAGATAGGAGGGAACACATTCCTTGCTAGTAGCCAAAGTGGGATCTCTGAGTAAATGTGAAAGGACAACCCACTCCAGAAAAATGGGTATCTCATGGAGTCTGACCCTTACTGTCAGCTATGGGAGGCCCCAAATAGGGCTGTCCTACTGAAGCCTCCCTTTACTTCCTCCTCGGGGGGCTCTGTGAAGCTTGGTTTGAAGGGTTAGCATAAAGTCAACAAAGGGAAGAGTCTCAGTTCCTTCTGTGAATATATGTGAGGAATGTGAAAGGAGATCGTGGAGACCATCAAACCCAGAATGGAAATGGGGATAGAGGAAGGTGCCTAGATCCTCTTCCTTGTTATCTGCTTTCAGATGTGTAGAGTAGAGGAAGACACATATGATCACTTCCTTTCCTGTGTTTTTTGTGAGGTGAGGTTTTTTTGTTTGTTTGTTTGTTTTGTTTTGTTTTGTTTTCCTGAGAAGAGAGGCATCAGGTCAACAGAGGAAGGAATCTCAGATCCTCCAGGAGTCAAGGTGAAAACCAACAAAGTTCAGCAGTTCCCAAGACCACCTTCATGTCTGACATCAACTTCAAGTTCAGGAGTCCTTAAGATCATTCTCAGGATTCATAATTCACAAGAAGGACTCACAAAACTCATTGAAAGCTATTATACTCATTGTTATGGTTTATTGAAAAGATATGGGCTAGAATTAGCCAAGAGAAGAGGTACACGGGGCAGAGTCCAGGAGTGCCTGGAGTTACTCTTTGGCCTTAAGTTGAAGGAAGTGAACAAGGATGCCAGGGAACAATGTCACATTTTCATCAACAAAATGGACCTCATACTGCAAGTTGAGTGGACTTACTCAAAACTGTCTATCCTGGACCTGATCTTTATGACGGACAACTCTGCTCCTGAAGAGGACATCTAGAACATACCATGTGAGTTGAAACTATGTCCTGGAGGAAGTAGATTATATTTGGGTAGCACAGAAAACTCATAAACAATGGTTTGTGCAACAAAATGTGAGACAGATGCCCAATAATGATCCTATATGCTATAAATTCCTACGGAACTCTTGTACCTACAGTGAAACCAACAAGAAAGTTCTGAAGTTTGTGGACAAGATTAATAATATTGACTTCTGTTCTTACAGGTCCAGTATGAAGAGCCCTTGAGAAAGGCTGACAGAGTCCAACCTATATTTTAAGGCAATATTGGTGCTAATGCCATGGCCAGTGCTGGCACCAGGGCCACTGCCAGTGATACAGCTAGTGTAAGTGCTATGGCCAGCAGCAGACTCAAGTGAAAGCTTAGGCAGACTCTTCACTTTTTGTTTGAAGTGGGCAATCAAATATGCTGCAGTGAGAAGTGGTGAAGAGTGAAATGTGGTGGGGGAAGGCAATATATTCTATTGGTGTTTGCTATGGACTGAATCATATCCCCTCAGATTCATACATTGAATCCCTAACCTACAATGTTACTGTATTTATAGATAAGGTCCAATAGGATTAGTGCCCTTAGAAAAGACAGCAGAAAACTCTCTATCTGTACCTGTGTGCACGCACAAAGGAATAGCCATGTGAGGACACAGGGAGATGGTGACTGTCTGCCAGCCAGAAAGAGTTCTTACTAGAAACTGACCATGCTGGCACTCTGATATGTGATGGCCTCCAGAACTGTGAGGAAAATAATTTCTGTTATTTAACATACCCAGCCTATGGTATTTTGTTAATTGCACCTTGAGCTTACTAATATAGCATTCCTATTCCATTTGGGTGGAATGTATCTGTAGTGATGTATCTGTTGTTTAGTATCATTTAGAGTGCTTTTTGCTTTGTGTAATGTTCAAGACACTCCAGGATCTAGATTTATATATAGCATGGATCAAATGTATTGTTTTTCTCCAGGCATTGATTAAAAATTTTGTTATTTTTGGAAACTTTCTATGATATTCTCTGATCTGGAACTTACTGCATAGATATTGAAATATACTGCTTATTGAAAATGTGCAAGGAATTTACCAATAAATAGTTTGGATCCAGAAAAATAGAAGAGGAAATTATAGATATTGTTATATTATGGCTTTCCCCATTTCTTTCACTCTATTGTTCTATAAAATTGATATGGATTTACTTAATTACCCAAGAATATATAGAAAATAAAAGCCTGATAAATTAAACATAATGCCCATTGTGTCATTTAGTTATCAAACATTTATTGAATATCTGCTATGTGTGAGTGGGTTTGATAAGTGTTGGAGGTATATGACCTATATCACCAAAGAGAAAACTAGAAATTTATAAACCTCATATTACTAATATTGGTGAATGGGATAGTGTCATAAGGTAAAAAGAAATAAGGCAAATTGCTTTAATTGTTCACAAAAAACTCTAAGTGAGCAAATATACATACTCATATGTGTATATTTGTACACATTGTGTATATGTGTGTGTATGTGTGTATGTGTGTGTATGCATGTGTGTGTGTACATATGTATATGTATGTGTGTGTGTATGTATATATATATGAGAACAGATGCCTTAAAGTATATTCACTATATTTACTATTGTTACCATAACAAACTATCATAGACTTAGTGTCTTTTAAAATACCTATTGATTATTTCAGTTTTCATGGTCAGAAGTCTGGGAACAGCTTAACTGGGTCATCTGCATAGGATCTCACAAGGCTGAGATTTTCAAAATACAGACAGGACTACGTTCCTTGCTGGAGGCTCTGGGGAAGAATGTGCTTCCAATCTCAGTTAGGTTGTTGGCAGAATTTAATTATTTGCGGTTGTAGGACTGGAGATCCTATATCTCACAGGCTGTCAGCCAGGGTTCTTTCTCCTAACAACATCAGACTGCCTGCATTCCTTTTCATATGCCCCCTCCACCCTCAAAGAAGCAATGACTTATTGAGTCCTCAGGTTTCAAATTTCTCTGACTTCTTTTTCTGATCCCACTCTGTACTTTTATGGGCTTATGTGATTATATCAGGTCCACTTGCAAAATCCAGATAATCACTGTATTTTAAGGTCAACAAAATAGTAACTTTAATTACATCTGTGAAGTTCTTTTTGCAGGTAAGTGTAATATAACATATTCACGAAAATGAATAGCACCAAGGAGTGAAAATTATGGGAGCCAAAATTCTGCCTCTCACAATCAGCAAAATATTAATTGTAGTCATGTCAAAGTAGAGAAATTTCAAATAATCTTTCAGTTTTATTCACATGCATTCCTGAGTTGTTTGAATTTCAAAACTAATTCACACATACTAATTCTAATCAGGGGGAAAAGCTATTTATTCCACAGGGAAATAAAATAGACCAAAGTAAGAGGCCTGACTCTTCATTATGGGTTAGTGTTTGGTGGTGGGGTGGGAATTCTGCGGCCACCCAGTAGCTGTGCATCTAGAAGATATGTTATCCTATCCTGTCACTCTCTTGCATAAGATTATTCAATTGCGTTCCTTACTTTCACAATCTGAAAAATGGTAAGATCAATTTTTGTGAATTGAAGCCTAAGTGAGGTTCAGTATATCACTCCATCTCAGGTATCTAAGATGGTGTAGTGAACCTTTTTAGCAGATTGCATGTTTTGAATTTTCCAAGCCATTTCCAGAAGACAATTTCTGGCAGAATTCTATGCAGACAAGCAGCCCCAGAAAAGCCCATGTTTTTAACAATCCTTTGGAGGAGAATAGGACTAGTTCCCAGGTATCATGTGCTTGGTTAACAAGTCAGTAAACTTCATTCCCTGGCCACTCTCAAACCCATTAAAGGGAGAGAGAGAAGGAGAAGGAGAAGAAGAAGGAAAAGGAAGATGGAAAAGGGAAAAAAAAGAAGGGAAGAGAAGAGAGGAGAGGAGAGGAGAGGAAAGGAAAAGAAAGAAGAGAAGAGAAGAGTAAAGAGATACCTACCTGCCTAATGGTTTTTTTCAAGGTTAGGCGTTACTGTTTCCAGGAATCCAGTCTTCCAGATCAAAATGACTCCTGCTTTCCCATAAGAGAGCAGTGGAGGGGTTCCCTGGTGGTGTAGTGGCTAGGCTTTGGTGCTCTCAACGCCACAGCCTGGATTTCATTCCCAGCCAGGGAGCCACCAAATAAATAAATAGAGAGAGAGAGAGAGAGAGAGAGAGAGAGAGAGAGAGAGAGAGAGAGAGAGGTGGAAATCAGGTCTGTGGGGAAAGAAGCAAGTCCTTCATGTGCTTTTCAGTGACTGGCAAGGTGACTGACTTGAATATTCTCTGTGGAGCAGGTGGAGAGTCTTTGTCCTGTTAGGAGCTTCATGGGTTTGACAGAGTGGTGGTTACCTTCAAGTTCCAAATTGTGCAGGGATGAACAGAGGTCTGCAATGTAGCCGGGGCTATTCCTGGCCAAAGCCGAACAAAGGCCACCAGAAGTCCTCTATTTTGGGCAGACTTCAGAGATACGGTGAATGTTCCAATATGGGGAGGGGTAGAATATAACTTCATATAAGTAAAATGAATAGAAAAACATGTTTTTGTGTGTCTACACTTACACATCTAAACATCTGCATGGAGCGTATGCTGGAGTGTTCATAGAAGTCATCTCTTGAGTGGAAGTCAGAAAATTATGAGAAAGATGCTCTTTTCATTTTGCACTCACTTTTGCCATCTGAAAAATTTTAACAGGTGCTTGTATTGTGAAAGGGAGTGACTTTCTTAGTCAGTGGCCATGACCAGAGTCTTTGCAGTGTCTCCTAGCCTTCAGAGGCCCTCTCAGTCCCAAGCTTAGCAGCCTCTACTGTTCTAAAATATTGTTTGTTCCTTCAAATAGCAAATTCTTCATGGAGCTCACCACATCAACTAAGAATTTAGGGTAGTTAGGTGAGATTTCTTCATCCTACAGAAAAGGAAAAAAAGAATCCTTCTATAGCAGGTTCTCGAGTAACATCATTTCATTCAATGTCCTTTGATTATAATGGTGATGAGATGCTATAGGAATTTAAATCTTATTTGTATCGATTAACCTATAATAAAATCAGTTTCATTTTATATCGTTTTGCTTGAAGTTGCAGAACTTATTGATGACATTATATGAGGATTTACTGTACTGACCCTTCATTGGGAGCATCTAGGAAACCAGACTTACTATAAGGGAAAGCAGTAGTAAGGTCACCAGGGGGTTGTACATCCTGCGTCAGTAAGATATGATGAGGAGGTAAGTCTAGAAGGAATCCTGGCAACCACCAGTTGAGTTTCTCATTATGCAGAATACAAAGTAGTGAGCAGTTGAAACCTTTCTATAATCTGACTTTGCCCACCTTTAGACTGCACAAAGTACCTTGAGCAGAAGTGGATATATGAGGGCTGTTTGGAAAAAGTCCAGCCATTGTCAATATAATGTGAATGGTTAGTTACATGGCTGGATACTTTCTGGAAAGCTCTCATATTTCTAATGTGTGGCAATGCCTTCTACTTCTCAGATTTCATCCTTAATTTACTCTCGTTGTTTTGTTTTGTTTTGTTTTGTTTTGTTTTGCTAGGCCACCTAGCCTTGTCTGCAAGTTTCAAAGTCATGTTTCAGCTTTCTGAGCAGAACAACAAAGAACCAACAATAACAACAAACCCCAAACTGAAGAAATGATGGTGGAAATTCTTCCAATTCATTTAATTGGGCTAAAGCCTACATTATTTTTCAAATATTTAGCAGCCTGTTGTGGTTTATAAAAGAAAATATACAAGAAACACACATATCAGATGGTTTTTTTATCATGAAATACAGTATACATAACACACATATATATATATATACACACACACAATGAGTGTTATGTCAAGAAATAGAAGATTATAGCCTACCAGATGCTTCCTGTGTCCCATTTCTACTCATCGTCTAAGTCTTTATTTTTAATTTAAGGAGAGCATTAAATATGTATTAGTAAATTACAGGATACAATATAAAATATATATGCACTTAGAATAGTAATTTTAAAACAGAAATTTGTATAACTACTGCCTAACTTGAAGAAGAGAACACTTCATGTAAGTGATAAACCCTTAGTGTGCCCCTTCACAAATACATCCCCTGTTCCATCAAACCTAAAGGTACTACTTTCCTTACTTTTGTAAAATTTTTTACTATGCTTTTATTGATACTTGTATTATGACCTTCATTTGCACCCTTAAACACTATAGTTTCACCTGTTTTAAAATGTTTAACATGCAATCATAATCTATGTTTACCGCTTTTGACTTGTTAATTTTGGTTACTCTAATGAAAGTCATTTATCTTGATACTAGTAGCCATAATTACTTCCTTTGTTGTTGCTGCATAAATTCTATTCTATGAATATTCCAGAATATACCCACCAGTTTTACTAATAAAAAACATTTTAATTATTTTCAGGGAATATTACTAATGGTGATGGTATGAATAGCAAAAATCAAACAAAAAACCCACAAACAAAACTTCATATTAAAGGAACTCTCATATATTTTCTCTTTGTCAATATTTCTAATGTTTTAAATGACAGCTTTATTATTTAAAAAGTTTTTTCTATGCATATATAACCAAAAGTAAGAGTTTAACTTTTGACAAAAATGTTTAATGTTCACAGAACATTATTTTATCTATTGCTGATTAAGATTGCTTTGTACAGTTTCAGCCTGCATAGTCCTCAACTCCTGTACTGGTGAAAAATCCTCTGACCTCTTTATTTCTCTTTGGTGTCCATGACCTATCACATTGCTGCATAATATTTAGAATCATCTTGTCAAATGCCACCCAAGATGATTGTAGGGATTTTGTTTGGGATTACACTGACTCTTTAAAATAATTCAGAGAGAATTGACATTTTACAATATTATTATGTTTTCCAGTCAGTGAACACAGCATATTTCTCTATTTCTTGAAGTTATTATTAGTATCTGTATTAGTTTTCTAGGGCTGCAGCAGCAAAGTGCCACAAAATGGGTTGTTTAAATAACAATAATTTATGGTCCCATGCTTCTTGAGGCTAGAAGTTCAAGATCAAAGTGTCAGCAAAGTTGGTTCCTTCTGAGGTCTGTGAGGGAAACTCTGTCTTAGACCTCTAGCCTAACTTCTAGTAGTTCCTTGGCTTGTGGCGGCGTAACTCCATTTTTCTCATAGCATTCCCCCTGTGTGTATGCCTATCTATGTACAAATTTATTCTTTAGATTAGGACACCAGTCCTATCGATTAGGGGTCCACCCTACTCTAGTATTATGCAATTCCAAAGCCACTAGCACATTTTTAGGAATTTGTTATAGCAACACCCTACTTCTTGATACCAATATCTACATTAGTTTGTTAGGGTTGTTATAATAAAGTACCATAAATGTAGTGGCTTAAACAGCAGAAATTTATTGTCTTACAGTTCTGGAGGCTAGTAGTCCAAAATGCAAGTGTTGGCAGGGTTTGTTCCTTCTGAGGGCTATGAGAAAGTGGTCTGTTGGTTTTTCCCCTTGGCTTGTTTTCTCCCCTTGTGAATTCACATAATCTTTTCTCTATGCATGTGTATTTCTGTGTCCAAAAGCTCCCTTTCTAGAAAGACTCCAGTCATATTAGGTTAAATTTCACCCTAATGATTCCATCTTAATTAATTACATTTTCAATGATGCTATTTCCAAATAAGTTCACACTGTGAGGGACTGGGGGTTAAGATTTCAATAGTTGAATTTGGGGAGGGGGCAAAATTCAATCTATAACAGTATCTTCAAATAGAGTTTTCTATTTTGGCCATGTAGGTCTTTACTTTGTTAGATATATTCCATGGTAGTTGTGCCAGTTATCAATTTATTGACTCTCAACTTGAAAAGTATCCTTCAGTATATGCTCTGTGATTTAAAAAAAAGAGTAATTCCATTAAGCATTTCTCCTTTCAAGTGAGCATGATGTTATGTGACAGTATAGGGACATCAAAGGAGGAGGAGGCTTTCCTTCAATTTGTAACTATGGCAGGGTGAGTGTGTCGTGTGGACATAAGGCCATCTGGTGGACGTATGCCCCAGACATGGGGTTCCTAAGCTCAGGGGCCCACAATGATCTTGCAGCCTCCATCTGACAATAAGCTGTCCACAGCTCTCTCAACACAAAAACCTAAATCTTTAAGGCTTTCTATTGGCACCAGCGCCAGACTGCCTCTCAGCAGCCTGCATGCCCAAAGTATTCCTGCCTTTGCCTGTGTTTCTGAAGGCCTCTGTTCTTTCAATTTTTTTTTTTTTGGTTCTGCATACTCTATCTTCCTCTTTCTGAGATGTTTCCATCCATGTTCCAATCTTCAATATCACTAATTCTTTCCTCTATCTGTTTGGCCTTGTTTCCTATGCAGTTATTTCATTTTTCATTTATTTTATTGTATTATTTATCTCTCGAATTTCCATATCGTTCTTCCTTATACTTTGAATTTCTTTGTTAAAATGTTCTTTTTGTTCACAGATTTCCTTTCTGAGATCATTCATTTCAGTTATGGTGTTCTGCCAGTATGTTCTCATTTTTCTGAGAGCCTTTAGAATGGCTACCTTATATTCTCTGTCACTCAGTTTATAAATTTCTAGATATATAAGATCCTTTTCTGGAGATGTTTTCAACTTCTTTGTGAGCTACTTTAAATCCTAAAGGATTCATATTTTCTGTTGTGTTCTTATTCTTCGGCATGAGGGCTTTATTTTCAGCAGAGCCCAGGAGATAACTTTCTTTTTCTGATTAGCCTTTTTGAGGTACCTTGCTGTACAGCAGACACTAAGTGCTGATGGGAAGCAAGTTTTGGGAGAGAGGGGAGGTTTTTAAGCCATATCTCAGGTCTCCACAAATGTTTGGAGGCAGGGCACAGTGGTCTGCGGTCTCTCTGCTTTTTGCAGTTTGTTTGGGGAGCTATGGAAGAAGGGGGAGGCCAACAAAACACAAGCTGAGACCACTCTGCTTCCTGCATTTCATTGGGGAAGCCTGGAGTGGGAAGGACAGGAGAGGCGATAGAATGGAAGCTTAGGCCCTTCACATTGGTCAGGGTGAATGTTGCTGAATCCCCTTTTCTCCCTTCTCCAGTGTTTTACCCCCAGCTGTGTTTTAGCATGCATTTCCACGCCAACATTTCTGGCCACGTTTGCAAGTGTAAGCTGTGAGTGTGCCACGAGTGCATCGTGCACACTCTCCACAAGTTGTGAGGGTGTCGCTAGGGTGCCATGCACACTGCAAGCTGTGAGGTCACTGTGAGCTGTTAGGGCGCCGGGAGCCATGGTATTGTATTTGGGGCCCTAATCCTGTCTAGGACAGTTCAATGCCTCATTCAGCTTTGTTGCTACTTAGAGCTTCAGAGCTCTTAGGCTTTGTCTCTAACATGTTGCTTTTAGGTTCAGCTCCCTCGTGGTCTCCTTGTATTCCTGCTGCTCTGGCTTGCATTCCTGTCACCGCTTGGCCTCCACTCTCACCTATATCGTGCTGCTACCTGATTTCTTTCTAGTTAGCTGCAGTGGTATCATGATCCATCTCTGCTCCCGCCCTTCTCTCGACTTGTTCCCCTTTCTCTAACCTTCAGGCGTTTTCTTGTGATGCGTGGATTTCTCAGTTGTCTCTGTGCCACTCAGGATTTCCTGTGGTAGATCCTAGCCAGCTATTTAATTGTATTTTCTGGGAGAGACCTCTTCTCTGGTCACCATTTTGCCAAACTGACATTATTTTTATTGGTTACATTTATGGAACTATAATTTGATATCAGTCATATTCACTTTTTGTACAGAACTTTATGAGTTGGCAAACACATACCATAGTACGATCACCACCACAATCAAGAAATAAATCAGTTCCATCACCTGCCCCGCAAATTTCCTTATGCCTCTCTGTAGATAAATTCTTCCTCCATGTCCCCAGCTCGTAGCAAAGTGGTTGCTCAGAAGAGAAGTCCTTGGTCAAGAAGTTGTCCTACTGAAACCAAACTTCATGTGGAAGGTGATCTTATTTGGTGCTCTATGTGACTGTGTCAGCAGAAGGGTTAACACTTGATTACCTCTGGGATTGGAGCTAACAGTATCTCACTGCTTGTTTAACTTTCCTACTATTTCCTTGTCATGATCTCCTCCTACTTCTCTGTCCACTCCTTCTGAGGCTCCTTCACTGGCTCTGTTTCTTCCTCCTGCAAAATATTGTCTCCTAGCTGTTTTCCTTCTCAATATCTATTTATCTTTTGATTTGCAGATATCACTGTTTCAGGGAAGTCTTTTGTACCTTTCCCCCTAAATTTGGTAGGTTCTTCTGTACTGTTATCTACTCCAACACCATGTGTTTTCCTTGATAATTCCCCACTTAGAGTTACTGGCTAAACATTTGTAACAATTCTCTTAATTGTAAAATTTGTTTATTGCCTATCTTCTGAAGCACTAAATTTTATGTTGCTTTTTTGTAGACAACAGTGTTCAGAATTTACTACAGAGGCTGGTACATAGAATTATGTCTGGCACATAAAACATACTAATGGCTGTGTTTTTACTGGCTGACTCTGATATGTCTGTGATGTTACCCAAGGTGCCAACTTAGGCACCCTCTCTCCTTTTACTTTTTTCTTGCTACACCCCCTCTGTTCTTCTCTACTAACCTCCCCTCCATCTTCTCGTTTTCTCAGTCTCATACTTTTTCTGGGTGAGCTCAACCATGCCTCATGACTTCAGGATACCATTATTAATGACCTATCTATCTGGGGTCTCTAAAACTCTGGGGTTAATGTATTTGACTGCTCCCTATAAATCTCCACTTGGAAGACCAATAGCACCTCTCAAAGACCACTGAACTTTTCCCTTAACTCCTCTCCTGTTCCACACCCTACTCCAAATTTCCTCCTTCTCCTCTTGTGCCTAAAATCTCAGTTCATAATATTATCATCCAATCAGTCTCCCAAGACATAAATCTAAGGCTCACTTTGCACTCATCTTTCTCCTTTATGTCTGGTCACCAACTGTGGCTCATTTCTAAATCTAAAATTATCTCAACTCTATCCCCGCTCCTCCACTCATCTCTATTAACTACAGCTTGAGTACAGGGCCATCACAGTTCACCCTGGTTTATTTATTTGGTGTTGTTTCCTACTCTACCTTGCTTGGATTGTTGCAATGTCTCCCTGGCCAGTCTCCCCACCTCCAGGAACACTCTGTTTCACTTCACCCCCCGTTAAACCACCACTAGCAAGACCTGTCTAGAATGCAGAGTATTTCTACCTCTGCTACAAACCCCTCACTGACTTCTCACTTGCTGCCTGCAGAAGGAATGACAAACATTTTCTTATAGCCTATCCGGAGGGTCCTTGGACTGGCTCCAGTATTGGCTCCCTAATTTTTCCCAGCCATGCCAGCTTCCCCAGAACCTAGGTTCTGACTGGGACCTTCAGTTCGTATCCCAGATTTGTATAGCAATGTTCACAGTCTGCTGTATTCATAGTCTATTGACCTCTGAACATTCTTTATTGGCTGACAGCCGAATACAAAGCAGCATTTATCCTAGAAACAAATTTCGACTGCCAAGTGTGTTATATCAAGCATGATGTACCATTAAGTGACTTCTACAGAATTCAACAGGTCATCAATAATGTATTACTCTTTCTTACTAGAACAGAGAATTCAATGGCAGCTGTGGTGGCCATCCTATATTAGCTTACACTCTGGAAACTACTCTGTTTCAACAAAATCTGCAACACTCAAAATGATCTTCTGAATACCTTATACCATACCAAAGATCAGTATGAAGCCTACCAAATAGAAACTTGGGAACCATAGTAACCAAAATAAGTTTGGGACATCATTTATATAATATCTTAAGACATGAACATCTCCCAGAATTTATTGGCAGTCACTGAGGTTATTAGCCACATGATATTTCCCCCTCTAATTACCTTCTCCCTGGAGCTGTACTCCTTTCATTACTCCTTGCTACTCCTGACCTTTCTTAACAGTTTATCATTACTCACCACCCCACTCAACAATATATTCCAAACTCAAGATGGAAATCCACTGTAGATTGGGACAAAATACCAGGCTCCTGCCAGCAATGAAGTAGCTCCCAGCCCTTTTTTTCATAGGAAAAAAAGAAAGATATTTTCTCAAAATCCAAGAGTAGCAGTCACTACGTGATCTTGGGTTCCTGTGTGAGGGAGATCTAAGAGAGCAGGAGACATCTGGCCTTCCTCTGGTCATTCCATCCAATAGATCTCTCATTCACCTTGCAGCAGGTGACAGGTACTGATGAGTCGGAGATGCCCTAATTCTGTTCAGGTAACTTTTCCTAAATTCCCATTGTAGATTCCCCACCTTCTCTATATCTAGTCCCTTTTCTGCCATAACTTCTGGATTGAGAATCCTGATTTTAATGAAATACTTGCCAGAAAGTAGTAACATATGTACAAAAATATTAAGTTTAACATTTATTTTTATAATTATTTATTATTATTAATATTATCTAAAATCACATGTGCATTATAGAAAATTTGAAAATACAAGTAAACAGAAGAAAATAAAATCACAGATTTTTAATAAGTCTTACTTAATTTTTACATTTTAGTTTTCATTAGTTTTTATTAATTTCTGTTAAAAAATAAGATAGTGATTAGACATTTATCTACCTCAAAAAGTGAGACCTCCACTAACTCTATTACCCATTTGACACTGTACATAGCTATTATAATACTATTTACTATATTCCCTATGCTTTTCTTTATATCCCTGTGAGTATTTTTTTAAAAACCATAGTTGACATTCAATATTATTTTACAAGTATATTAGTTTCAGGTATACAGTGTAGTGGTTAGACATTTATATAATTTATGAAGTGATGCCTGGATAAGTCTAGTACCCATCTGACACTTGTAGTTTTCACAATATTATTGACTATATTCTTCATACTGTACTTCAAATCCCTGTGACTCTTTTGTGACTACCACTTTGTACTTCTTAATTTCTTCACGTTTCTTACCCAGACCCCAGATTCCCACTAGTAGCCATCAGTTTGTTCTCTACATCTATGAGTCTATTTCTATTTTATTTGTTTATTCTGTTCTTTAGTTTCCATATATAAGTGAGATCATATGGTATTTATCTTTCTCAGTCTGACTTATTTCAGTTAGCATAATACCCTGTAGGTCCAGCCATATTGTTGCAAATGGTAAGATTTCATTCTTTTTATGGCAGAGTACTACTCCATTTTACATATGTGCCACAGTTTCTTTATCTAATCATCTTGATTTTTCCAATATGCATAGATTACATTTATACTCACAAAAACATTAAAATACAAAGAGTCTATTTTTGTTTTTGTTGACATTGAGCATTGCCACAGGTTTTCTAATCTTTTGTAATCTAGGTTTCAAGTTGCTGAAGTAATAGGGCCCATTGCTTTTAGCACTGCTGTGCTTTGTCTTTGTCTAGACTTGTCCCAGATTGTGGCATTTGAAACTTGATAAGGCAGTATGACAGGCAACAAAGATGGCTTATTTGATAAGTGGCTGGTATTCCTTTTATGGCAGCTGAAATTAACTAGAATAACTTTCTTTGAAAAGTACGTGCAACAAGAGCCTTCTATCGAAAACACAGATCCCATCCTAGTATTGGAAGCATTAGTCTCTCTGATACAGGAATAGGTTGGACAAGAGAATATCAGGCCACAAAGAAGGGTCTCCTTGGTCCCCTAAAAGCTGCCTGGTAGCCCAGTTAAAACCCTCTCATCATTCTTGTTAAATGGTCACCAGAGTGTTGAGTTCAAAGAAGTAGATATGAACCTCATACCTTGATCCCCTCCAATAGATATATTACTTACTGTGTGAGCTTGTCGTGTGAGGATTGTAATTACCATGTCTGGCACACTGTTCACCCACTAGAAAATGAAGTGGACCAGAAGCTTGGGGGAGGAATAAGCAGAGTAGATCAAATGTGTAAAGGAAGGGAGCAAGAAGGAACTGAGAGAATATCCCTTCTCTCACATACTTCTCTGAAAAGTTCCATGACTTAAGGATATGGGAAAATATTTTCCTTTGGGAGGTTTATTGATTATCCCAAAATGTGAAAGGTGTGTAATTCTCACCAGAAAATATTGTTTTTCTTTTCTCTCCAAGAAGAACCAAAAAGCAAAACTCAAATTAAACAAAACAAGCACCTCCTACCATTGTCACTAAAATCAATAGCAATTTTCCCAACTAAGTCCTTCTCCCAGCCTAAACTGTGGAGTGGAACTTTACTTGAAACAATGTCTGTATTCTTGGAAACTTATGTAAATTACATCTGGCCCTTGGGTTATGCATTTGTTCAATATTTACTTAGCTTCCACTATGTATCAGGCAATATTCTAAACACATATAATTGTGCTGAGAAAAATTAACTTGAAAGGATTTTTGACTTGGGAGGAAAGGTAGACCAACTACCTTTTAAGCCCTAATATTTTAGGATTTTGGTTAAAGAAATCCCATATTGTTCTCTTTTATAATCTACATCTTCTCACACTGTATTGGAAAAATCTATATTTTTACGTATTTTGCTTTATCATGGGCTACCTGCATTACGTTCTTTTAGTAAAATTGAAAATATGTGTGTACATATTTAGAATAAAATCTTAAGATTTAGAAGGGACATTAGAGGGCTTCTATGCAATCCTACTTAATGAATGATTCTTTTCTACAATCTCTTTGAGAATAGGCATTCATTTTAGCTTGAAGTTCATTAGAACTTCTGCTTGAGTACCTCTGGTGATAAGAACTTCACTCTTTCAAAAGCATTTTGTTGTGGCACTACTCTCTTTAAAATGATCCTTTCAGAGAGTTCCCTGGTGGCGTAGTGGTTAGGCTTCAGTGCTCTCAACACTGAGGCCTGGGTTCTATCCTCAGCCACGGAAATACTCACATAAAAAACAATGATCCTTGCAAATTAAAATTAGAATGGAATTACTAGTGTGCTGGTTTGGGATCTGAAAAAGGTGAAGCTGCTAGAGACTAGAGGAAATTCCATGGATTTCAGAAATTCAGTTGGCTGAAAAGGATGCTTGTGTGGCTGGAACAGACTGAGAAGGGGAGCAAGCAGAGAGAGATGAGGTGAGAAAGTTGGACAGGCTCTGGATCATACAGAGCCTTATAAGCCTTGGTAAGGGATTTAGACTTTATTCAAAAATCAGGGGGAAGTACTTAGGTGTTTTTAAGCATGGTAATTATTATTATTATTTTTTTTTACTTTTTAAAATATTACACTTCCATGATTTATTTATTTTATAATTGGAAATTTGCACCTTTTAAATCCTTTTTAGCTTTTAAAGTATCACAATTCTATCTGTACAATTATCTCAGCATTCCTCCTGCCCAGTCACTTTATGCTTCATTCTAAAAAACTTAAACTATTCAGAAATGCAAGATGGCAGAGTAGATAAACACTGTTCCTCCTTCCTTCCAAAAGCACATGTAAATTACAACAAAATTTTACAGGAATCAACCTGGAAAACCATCTGAAGTCCAGCTGAACAGAAGTTTTATAACTAAGGACATATAGAAGAAGCTACTTTGAGACTGGTAGGAGGGGCAGAGACAAGAAATGAGATGGCTTTAAACCTCCTTATGGCAGTTCAGATTCAGAAAAGATATCATGGCCCCTGAGGTTCCCCCTGTAGGAGACTCCAGCCCCACACTAGGCTCCTTAGCCTGGAATACTAGTGTTGGGAAGAGGATCCCCAACAACATCTGGCTGTGAAAAAAACAGTGAGGATTCTGACCATCTAGGCAGGACAGAAGATAGTGAGAAACCTAGCTGTCCTCTTAAAAAGCTTTGTACAGACTCACTCATTTGCAGGTATTCACGTGGGGTGCTGGCAGAGGGACAGTGAATTGGGGTGAATCGGGGCATATGGGGTCAGACTGCAATGTGTGGCTTAGGAGCCAGGACTGGAGGAGAGTCGTCATTTTTTTCTCTGTGGGGTCCTCCTTTTGTGCAACTGGCAGGTGGATGCCATCTTTCCTGTGTTGCACCACTCCCCAATGCCCATGTCCAAATCTGAATCTGAATTGGTCTGGTGAGCTCTGCTCGCCTGACCCTGGTGACTCAGTGAGACCCTGCCACACCCAACTTTATACTGCTCAAGGCTTTATCAATGGCTGAATCTTATGAGAACACGTAGGTGGTAGCAGGCCTCAGAGTTTCTTGGCTTTTTGAGGAGCTACCCAAGGCCCAGTACTGGTGACAACCATCCTTAGTCCATAGCATGGCCTCTCCCACATGCCTCCAATTTTAGCACAGGCAACAAACCACCACAGATTGCTTTGTAGCCCCTACCAGGTACTCCTAGCCAGTCACAGACCATGAGTGAATGGAGCCTGCACTGAAGCTTCTCCCAAGAGGCCTCAGAACCAACATACTTAGAAGTTGGCTTTGGACCACAGCAGAGCACCATCCAATTAGCCCTACAAATGGCAGACACAAAGGGAAGTCTCAACAGGCTCCAGAGCCCTCTAGAGTGAATCCCACCCAGTGGCATAAGCCCCTTCACAGCAGCCTGTAAGCTGTGGATGTGGCCAAACTCCTGAGCCAATCAGTCTTAGTGTCAATCTCACCCACTGATATGCCAATAACAGTCAAGACTCAATTATAACAGGAGGACACATACAACCCACACAAGGGACACTTCTGGAGCACCTGGCTCAGGTGATAAGAAAGACTATGCCATTGGGCCCCATAGGACACCTATTACATAAGGCCACCTGGCAGTACTGGGAGACATAGCAGATCTACCTCATACATAGAAGCAAACACACAGAGGCAGCCAAAATGAGAAAACAAAGAAATAGGTCCAAAGTGAAAGAAGAGAAGAAACCTCAAGCAAAAGAACTAAATGAAATAGAAGCAAGAAACCTACCAGATACAGAGTTCAAAGCAGTGGTTATGAGGATGCTCAAGGAATTTAGTGAGAACTTCAACACAGAGATAGCAAGCATTAAGAAGGATATAGAAACCATAAAAAAGAACCAGTCTGAAGTGAAGAATACAATAACTGAAATTTAAAAAATGCGCTAGAAGGAATCACCAGCAGACTAGATGAAGCAGAGGATCAAATCAGCAAGTTGGAAGACCAAGTAGTGGAAAACACGCAATCAGGAGAGCAAAAAGAAAAGCGATTTAAAAAAAGATGAAGATAATTTAAGAGACCTCTGGGACAACATCGAGTGTAACAGCGTTCACATCATAGTAGTACTAGAAGGAGAAGAGAGGGAATAAGGGATTGAGAACCCATTTGAAGAAATAATGACAAAAAACATCACTAACCTGGCAAAAGGAATACACATAAAAGTCCAAGAAACACAGAGATCCCAAACCAAGTTGAACTCAAACAGGCCAAAACCAGGACACATTATAACTAAAATGACAAAGGTTAAAGACAAAGAAAGAATCCTAAAAGCAGCAAGATAAAGGCAACTAGTAACTTATAAGGGAGCTATCATAATATTGTCAGCTGTTTCCTCAACAGATACTTTGCAAGCCAGAAGGTAAGTGATGAAAAGAAAGGATCTATAAGCAAGATCCCAGTAAGGCTATCATTTAAAATCAAAAGACAAAAATTATTTGTCCATATATTTGTGGATTTATTTCTGAGTTTTTTTGTTCTGTTCGATTGGTCCGTGTGTCTGTTTTTCTGCTAATGCCAAGCTGTTTTGATTATTGATGCTTTGCAGATAAAGGAGCGAAAAGTGTACAATGGGGAAATGAAAGCCTGTCAGTACATGGTGCAAGGGAATTGGGAAAACCATATGCAAAAGAATAAATCTGAGCTGTGAACTCTCACCACATACTAAATTAGCACAAAATGAATTAAAGACTTCCACATAAGACCCAAAACTATAAACTGTATAGAAGAAAACTGGTACTAAAATAATAGACTGTAGGCTCAAGGAGGACCTCATGAACCTGACCTCAAAGACAAGGGAAGTAAAACCAAAAATAAATGAATAGGATTATATCAAACTAAAAGGCTTCTGCACAACAAGAGAAACCATCAAAAAAGCAAAGAGACAGCAAACCAATGGGAGAAAATATTTTCAAACAATGCATCTGATGAAGAACTAATACCTAAAATATATAAAGAACTAGTATGACTCAACAACTACAATAAAAACAAACAATCCAATTAAAAAGTAGGCAGAGGACCTGCACTGACACTTCTCCCATGAAGACATACAAATGGCCAACAGGTATATGAAAAAATGCTCAACTTCATTAACTATTAGGGAAACGCAAGTTAAAACCAAAATGAGATACCACCTCACACCTGTTAAGAATGGTTAAGAAATGTTTAATAAAACCTAAAAATGGTTTATATTGACTTGCTTGGTCAATATGAAAATATAAAATACAAAAATACTTTAAAATGTTAAAAAAAAAGAATGGCTATTATCAACAAGACAAGGAATAACAGGTGCTGGAGAGGGTGTGGAGAAAAAGGAACCCTTGCACACTGCTGGAGGGAATGCAAATTGGTACACTCCCTATGGAAGACAGTGTGGTTCCTAAGAAAATTGTGATTGGAGTTACCATATGACCTGGTAATCCCCCTTTTGGGTATATATCCCAAGAATTTAAAAAACTTAGTCCTCAAACACTTATGTACCCCAATGTTCATGGCAGTACTGTTTATGGTGACCAAGACATGGAAACAACCAAAGTTCCTTTTGATAGATGACTGTATAGAGAAGCTGTGGTACATATATACAATAGATTATTACTCAGCTATAATAAAAGATGAAACCCTGACATGTGCAACAAAAAGGATGGACCTTAAGAACATCATGCTAAGTGACATAAGCCAGACAGAAAAAAGGAAGAACCACATGATTTCACTCATATGTGAAATATATAGCAACAAAGAAACAAAAACTCAAGGACACTGTCAATAGTTTAGTGGTTACCTGAGGGCAAGGGGGCACAGGGTGGGAGAGGAGGGAGGGCAAGTTAAATATATGGTGATGGAAAGAGAACCGACTCTGGGTGGTGAACACATAATGCAACACATAGACAATGCACTGTAGAATTGTACACTTGGAACCTATGCAATTATTGTTAACTAATGTCACCCCAATAAGTCTAACAATAAAATAAATAAAATAAAAAGGCAGATAAAGACCTCCCAGACGAAAAAAAGAAGCAACAACAACAAAAACTGAAGTTCATCACCATCAAATCAGTATTACAAGGAATCTTAGAGGGTCTACTTTAAGATGAAAAGGTGTGTGTGTGTGTGTGTGTGTGTGTGTGTGTGTGTGTAATGTCAATAGCTACATATGTATCAACAATTATTTTCAATGCAAATGGATTAAATTCTCCAATCAAAAGACATAGGAGGGTTCAATGGATAAGAAAACAAAATGTTTATACATGCTGCCAACAAGAGACTCACTTCAGATTGAAAGAAAGACACACAGAGACTAAAAGTAAAGGGATGGAAAAAGTTATTTCATTAAAATGGAAAACAAAACAACAAAAAAACAAAAAGTAAGAGTAGCAATACTTATCCCAGACAAAATAGACTCTAAAACAAAGGCTATAAAAAGAGACAAAGGACCCATTAATCTCATTCCTGGATGTTTTTCCAAAGAAACCTAAAATGCTACTTCAAAGGGACACGTATATCCATGTGTTTATTGCAACATTTTTACAATGGCCAAGATGTTGAGGCAGCCTGGGTGTCTATCGATGGAAGAAAGAATAAAGAGGAGGTGGTACATATGTGTAATGAAATATTGCTCAGCCATGGAAAGTAATGGATTCTTCCCATTTGTTGTGGCATAGATGGACCTGGAGGGTATTGTGCTGAGTGGATTGTCAGACAAAGGAAGACAGATGCATGTGATTTTGCTTATATGTGGAATCTAAAGAACAAAATAAACAAACAAAATTAAAACAAATTCATAGATACAAAAAAACTGCCAAATGGGAGGGGGATTGGTGGTGTGACCAAAAAAATGGTGGTGGGGAAGGGATTAAGAAGTACAAATTTGTTGTTGCAAAGTAGTCAGGGAATGTAAGGTATAGCATAAGGAATATAGTCAATAACATTGTAATAACTAGATATGGTGTCAGATGAATACTAAATTTGTTGGGGTGATAGATGGGCAGGGGCTGGGGGTGAAAAGGTGAAGGGATTAAGAAGTAAAAATTGATAGTTACAAAATAGTCATGGGGATGTAAAGTAAAACGTAGAGAATATAGTCAATTATATGGTAATAACTATGTATAGTGCCAGGTGGGTACTAAACTAATCAGGTGATCACTTCTTAAACTATATAAATGTCTAACCACTATGTTATACACCTAAAATTAATATAAAATAATACAGTATGTCAACTGTAATTGAAAATTTAAAAAGGGCAGAAAAGGTGAAGGGGAATAAAAGGCTCAAATTTACAGGTATAAAACAAATAAGTCCTGTTAACGTACAACACAGGAAACATAGTCAATAATATTGGGATAGAAGTCAGGAAGTGTAATGCCACCAGCCTTGTTCTTTTTATGTAGTATTGCTTTGGCAATTCGAGGTCTTTTATGGTTCCATATAAATCTAATAATTCTTTTATCTATTTCACGAAAGTATGATTGTGGGATTTTGATGGGTATTGCATTAAATCTGTAGATTGCTTTGGGCAGAATGGCCATTTTAACAATGTTA
>PVJL010007599.1:0-76086 GCA_004026885.1 Lyroderma lyra | reverse complement strand
CACACTCACACACACACTCACACACACACTCACACACACACACACACACACACACACAGCTGGCGACTTCCCATCGCCTGAACTTGCCAGGTGTCCCTACCAGGGAGAAGGGGGCCGGTGGTGGGTTAGAGGGGACCGGTGGGGTGTCTGGGTTGGAACTGTACCCACTTCCTGGTGAAGATGATTGCAATGATTCTCTTTAGACCTGCATCTCTTTTAGTGTCCACCGGTAGCTCATCTTCATGACCTTCTCCTGTCCATTTACTGATGGGGAAACAGGGGCTCTGTGGGAGGGGCTGGGGGCTGGGGGGCAGCTAGAAAAATCCAGTCGTCCTGAACCCAGACTCAGGTTTGCAGGTCCCAAGGCCACGCCTCACACTCAGAGAAAGGACTTGTCTTAGAAGGACCGAGAGTTTCCGATGCAGCAGCCAGGAGCCCACACCTGCATTCAGGGAGGAAGGAAAAACTAAAAGTGTGCTAGGGTGAGGGGCAATTAGAATTCCAGGCACGCGGAGCCATGTCTCAGATCAGACAGCGGTGAGATTTGGTGTTTTCCATTACATGGCGTATTTAATTCAGCAAACAGTTGCTGTGAGTCGGCCCTGCTCTGGGCATGCTGGGCACGTGTGAGAAGGGGTGCAGGGGACCCCATCCACAGAGTCTTTCACCAAGCTGCTGGCTCCTAAATCTGTGATCACTCCAGCTGCAGACGTGACCCCCTCCCAGTGTGTCAGTTATCTACCCCCGTCTAATAATCCACCACTAGGCAGGCTGACCAGACGTACCATTTTAGATGGGACAGAAACAATGGTACATGTCCTGTTTCCAATGGTACACACGGTCAGCCTACTGACACCTTGAATTCAGCCCAGCGAGGCTAGGCTGACCAGACGTACCATTTGAAACGGCACAGTACTGCTGTTGTTGTGTGTCTCATTTAAAATGGTACGTCTGGTCAGCCTATCACTAGGGTTAGGGCTGGTGACCCCCATACAGTTGAAAATCCTCATGTAACCCCCTAAAACTTAACTACTAGCCTACCATTGATCAGAAGCTTTAATGATAACTAAACAATCAAGTAACACGTAATTTATATGTTATAGATATTACATACTATACTCTTACAATAAAGTAAGCTAGAGAAAAGATATTAAGAAAATCATAAAAGAATATACATTTTCAGTATTGATTGGAAAAAAATTGTGTATAAGTGGACCCATGCAGTTCAAACCCATGTTGTTCAAGGGTCAACTGTATTTTGTTGCTTCTCATGACTTTGTAGGTTAACTGGGATCAGCTGGATGGTTTTCCTGATCAACATGACATCTTCTGGGACTGCGGTCCGCTGGGCTGGACTGTCCACCTGGCAGTAGTTGGTGCTGGCTGTCGTTGGGAGCACAGCTGGGCTGTCCACCGGTGCACTTGGGTATTCCATGTGGCTGGAGCGTCTCACAATGTGGCAGCCAGGTTCCAAGAGGAAGGAAGCAGAAGTCGCCAGATCACTTGAAGCCTGGGTTCAGAAGTTCTAGAACATTGTTCCTTTGGTTAAAGCAATAGTCTCCCTCTAATCCTTTCCCTATAGGACATGTGAAACGGATGTTTCTGAAATGTAGAGCTGACATTGCTGCGTGCATACTAGCCTTCAGAGATTCACCAGTGACGAACCCAAGAGCTCCAGTTACATCTGAAGCCCACTGTGACGTGGTCCCTGCCGATCCTTTCAGAAGCCCCCCTGCACGCTTCCCAACACGCCCTCAAGTTCCAGCCACTCCCAGGGGCTGGGGATCCATCCGGCCAGTCAATACCTTCAGACCACCCGTAGGTGCATACAGCAGGCGCTTAGTAACTGCTGAAAGAGTGAATGACTTACAGGGGTGTCCAACTTTTTGGCTTCCCTGGGCCAATTGGAAAAAGAAGACTTGTCTTGGGTTACACATAAAATAACTAACACTAATGATAGCTGATGAGCTAAAAAAGTTTTGCGCGTAGTTTTGTAACATTTTAAGGACGTCTACGAATTTGCGTTGAGCCGCAATCAAAGCCGTCCTGGGAGGCAGGTGGCCCGCAGGCTGCAGGTTGGACAAAGCTGATTTACAGGATCGTTTCGTAAGGGGCTTCCTGTGAATTGGAAGGAATCCCACTTGCTAAATGAGCCCATATGATTAAACAGACTCTTCCACAAGTATTTATTTTGTGCTTGCTGTATGCCAGCACATTTTCCTCTTGAGCCCCGTTTGCTGCCGTGCAGCCCAAGTGCCTCAGGCCCTGGTGGGAGTGTCAGCGCTCTCTCTCTCATAAGCGCTTCCCTGGGAGGTTTGCTTGGCTCCCGGGCCTGGCAAAGCAGCATGTTCTGGGGAATAAGAGGTTTAATTAATGCTGTCAGTCCAGATCTCCCATGCCTGAGCTGCTCCCCTGGGATGCCACACAGCAGCTTCCAGGGTGGGAGTGAGGGGAAGGGGGAAGAACACTTGATATCAGACATTGTCTGGTGGGGATCAGACACCTGTCATGCTGTCCATGGTTACTGTGGTTACTGGGATGACAGCAGCTGCAGTGCCCTTCATCTTTAACACGAAGAGGGACCCCAGCCCAAGAAGAGCAGCTTGCCTTTACTCTTTCACATGCAGTAAACCGATGGCAAAGCTCGTTTAGACCTAAGGGAGATATGAAACCCAGTTAAGTCATCAGGACTCTGTGTCACCTTGGCCACATCTCATCAAAGATGACTTTTGCTTCTTGGTGACTGATATCCAGGCAGCAGCCTTTAATGACGACTCTCTAAGAAAAGGCGTCAGTGGGTTCCTTTGGAAAAACGAGATCGTCTCTATTGAGAAAGGCGATGACACAGTCACCCGAGTGGAACAGCTGAGACAGTCTAAGGATGAGGCCTGGAAATAATTGGAAATGCTGGGGCTACCAGAATGCCAAGAACAGACAAAGCAGGAAGCTTTGGAAGGCTGAAGGTCGCTGGAGCCTCCCCGGCCTCTTGATAAAATGTCGCCATTGTTATTTTGATCGATATTTTACTTGCTGAATGATTAAATAATATGAGTGATGACTCTGAATTTCTAAGGTATTAATGTGCTTTTACCTGAGAGAAAAGATTTCAAGAATAGAAGGTTCTCTTATTTAGCAAACATTAAGGTGTCTGCATATCGTGTCAGGCAGGAGGGAGGAAAATACACAAGCAGAACAGCTGCATTTCAATATTAGAAGGATTTCAGAGATCACCTTGTGGATTTTTTCATTATACCAAGTGGGAAACTGAGGCCCAGAGAAATTGTGACTCGCCAAAGGGTAGAAGGACTGAAATGACAGAGCTGGGAAGGTCTTGTAGGTCAGGGTAGGTTAGGTTCTGCTGCAGTAACAAATAACCTCAACACCTCAGGGATTAACTCAATAAAAGTATATCTTGCTCCCACCACAGTTCAAGGAGCGTCATGTCACTTGCGTGGGCAGCTCATCTCCTATAAGTGACTCAGGAACTGGGCTCTTTTTGTCTTGTGACCTCTCTACTTTTAGCCATGCAGATGGAGAAGAGAGAGCGTATTGAAGACCACTTGGGACATTTCACAGGTCATGGCTGGAAGCGAAGTACATAGTTTTCATCTCATTGCATTGGTCAGAATTTGGTAACATGACAGATCTGAAAAAAAGAAGACAGGGAAATATAGAGGAGAAACATGAGTTATCTTTGCCACAGAAGCCAAAATTTAGGACTTCTTACATATTTTTGCATATTTCTCTAACTCATTCATTAGTTCAACTCCATCCAGTTTTTCTTGGAACTCATCTAAAGGCTCCCTTTCTCTCTAGGTTTCTAGAATATATAAAGATGTATTTGTCGGAGGGTTTTGCCTGCATAATTCGGGGAAGATTAGCACTTGTGCAAATGTGGTGCTTAACTTTGTGTGGGGGTGCGGTGGGGTGAGGCAGTCTCTGAGAATCCAACAAAAGCTATTTCCTTTTTCAGAAAAATGTTTGAAAGCAATATCTGTGAAATTTTCTATGTAACCCTAAACTGTTCAAGGACCATGTGATGCCTTCTGAAAGTTCATGATCCCCAGAGGAAGACTCTTCAACATGGCAGAAAGAATAGTGAACTTGAAATCAGAAGAAACGAGTTCAGATCCCTTGTCTGTATGTGCCCAGGGCTGCGGGATCCATTGGCAAGTAAACTCAATTTTTCTGAGCCTTCACTTCCTTACCTGTAAAATGGGGGTGATCGCCTCTACTTCATGGAGATGCCGTGAAGGCGACCTAAAGAGAAGTGCTGTGTACGTACTAGAGGATGCTCAGCTAATGCTAATTTAAGAATTAGAATGATTCCATATGTTGCAGAGCCTTTCATTGCTTGACGAAGCAGCTTAGCCTAGTGAAAAGAGCAGATATTGAAGTCCCACAGGTATGTGTCATTCTAGCTCTGTTGCTTATTAGCTGAGAGACCCTGGATCGATTACCCTGCTTAACCTGCTTGGGCTTCGTTTCTTCATTTGTAAAAAGAGCGTGTCATGTTGTTTACAAAGACGGCTGCAATTGTCCCCTTCCTTCCTGTGTTCGTATCCTTTGCAATATTACGACTTTACAAAGAGGTGGGGGTCTATTGCTTCACCCCTTCATCTGGACTGGCCTGGTGACTTCCTTCGGCCAGCAGAGTGAGGTAGAAGTGACACTGTGCCAATTCTGAGACTAGGCTTAAAGAGACCTTAGATGCTTCCACTCTCTGTCACGGGCTCCTTCCCAGCCACCAGGTGAAGGAGGAGCCCAGGCCAGCCTGCTGGAGGGTAAGAGATCAAGTGGTTTATTGTCTCCAACCCCCGGCCCACAGCTGCCAATTTTCAGAAGCAGAGCTGCACGGCTGATGGAGAGCGCATCACAGACACACAACTGAGCTCGGCTGAAGCTAGAAGAGCCACCCAGCTCCACCCCCCAAAGTGCCAACCACAGAGTTATGAGCAAAATTAAAATCATGATTCGTTTTAAGCCACTAAGTTTTGGAGTGTCTGTTACACACTGAGAGCTAACTGAATAACAGAGTCAAATGGTGAATGATATTCTAGCCCTTGCAGGGTCACTGCGAGGGCGTGTGAGGCACCGAGCCCAGGGCCTCATATGCAGAAGATGCACAGTCAGTGACTTTGTTTCAAGCTCCCAAAGGCACTTCCAGCAACGCCCAATGGGTACACCAGCCCATTAATAGGCATCAATCTTAGGGACCCCAACACTTAAGAAAGGTACAGTGGAGCTCTCTGACCCAACCTCCACCGAACCCATTTTCCAGACAGGCTGAAGCTACACGAAGCTCTTTCTCGAGAACTTGCTGCCTGACGCCCAGAACCTGACGAAGCCTCATGGCCAGCAGGCCTCAACCTTCCTCCCCTTCCAGTTGAGACATGTCACTCAGGTTAGTGGTGTTTGTCCTCTCCAAACCTTTTTTTATGTTAAAAAAATCTCATTATTGAATTATGTATTTTAATTAATTAATGTCAATGAATGAAATAGAAGTATGAAGGAGAGCTGGTTCTGTGAAAGCTAAGCTGAGTACTTCGGAAAGACCCACGAAGATCAGCTGCTTTTAGAATTTCCATTACAATAGGTCTGAGCAAGTTGTCTGTGAAAGCTTGGGGAAAAGCATGAAATTCTAGGACCCCGCCGCCTGATGGCTTTGTAATTGTCTCCAGGCTTCCTCCGCTGCAATGAGAGCAAAACTGATGTCACAGATGACGTGTCGTGCTGCGTGCAAGTGGAAATGGTGTTCACGTTTGTAAGACGTGCTTCCTCCACCTCAGACAGGGCTCTGGCATTTTGTTTGTGCTAATGTGTTTAATAAACTTTAAGAAAGACGGGACAGAGCTCTAATCAGCAAAAGGTGGGAAAATAATGACAACTATAATTTCGATGAAAGAAAATGCTTATGCTTAAGGTGTGTGTGGGTGTCATTTTTAACTTTTTCCTGAAGTCTAACATACAGGTTCAACGTGAACAGCTCTTAACTGCAGCCAGTGGATCTTACACAGTGAACACACCTGCCTATCCAGCGCCCAGATGGTGAAACAGAACAACACTCACGCCCCAGGAATTCTTCGTGCATTGCTCTCTAGGAGTCACCGTTTTCACCAGAATTTTTACAGGCTGAGGAGCCTCGTCCCCCAGCGTCAGACGTTTAAGAGAGCTGTTGTGAGGGTTCTCCCCCAGGGCTGGGAAAGAGGGCCCCCACGACTCCGCCCTGTGCTGCCAGGCAAATGGGAGGATGCTGCCACCTAGAGGATGTAGAGGGGAATGGACGCTCCCCTCCAGGTCTTTGCTGCCAACTTTACCTACTTTCTATGGGGCCTCCTGTGCGTCACCTTATTTAAAGTGACCAGCCCTCTGCCCGTAGACTTACTTTTCACATTCTTTAATAGTCCAGATAATTTCCTTTACTTGACTTGTTTCTCTTGGTGGTGGCCTGACTCTCCCTTTTGGAAAACAGGCCCAAGGAAGGCAGGGCTATGAGTCTGTGTCATCCATTGATGTACCTCCAGCCCTACCAGCACACAAGTGCACAGACAGGAGCCCTGACCCTGGCCCACCGCCCTGCCCGTGCGCCTTAACCCAAGCCATGAGGCTTTGCTGTGCCCGCAGGTACAGCCCCTGTGGAAGTTCCCTCCCCCACTGCCTCCCCCACCCAATGGGAAGCCGCAGGCACTCACTGACTCGTGAATGTGGTCGCGTTGTCATGGGGCAAGGAGCTGGTCTTCACCGGGAGCCTCCATGGTGGCAGGCTGCAGAGCCCACGCACCTCATGCGTGGCCACAGCCCAGGCCTGGACGGTCGGCATTTTCTCTCCCACTGGCCCAGTGAGGCTCAGTGCTGGGACTGCTCCTCAGACCAGAGGGGAAAAGAATCTCTTTCTGCTGGATGTCTGGCTGGAAGAATTACTCACATGGTGGCCGGGGGCCACCATGAAGAGGGAGTCCACCTGAGACACCAGCCCACCTAGGAAAGCAGGACCCAGAAATGAAAAGAAACGCCAATTCCCGGATTCAGCTTTGCCTGAAGTGAGCACCCCCTTTGCTTGCACGGGCCACCACATTTTATTTTCTCTGTCTCGTCCAGTGTGAAAAAAGTGTCCTATTACTTGCCACCAAAAACATCCCAAATAACACATGTAACCAGTTACCCCCACCTTTGCAACCCCCGTTTCCTCCCCTGAGTACGATGGTCCCAGCCTCCCTCAGGGATTGTAATAAAAGCCAAGTGAGAGGCTGAGGGTGATCCCCCTTTAAAAACTGTAGAATGTGTTAGATATAAGCAATTGATACTGTAACGATCCATTCTTTTATTTAGTCCCTTCAGTGGGGTAGGTGTTTATTGTTTTCTAGGCCAAAGAATCACTACATCTTTTTTCTTTGGGAAACAAAACACTAACTGAACCAAACTAAGCTGACCTGGGCCCCTGCGCCCACCCTCATGTGAGGGAGAAGGGTAGGTTCGAGCATCTGGTCCAGGGACTTCTCCGTGAGGGAGGTGGGGGGAGGGCTGACTTTGTCACTTAATGTTCGTTTATAGTGCGGGAGGCCTATGGAGGGCCATGGACTCTCCCACTGAATTTAATTGTTATTGATGTTCAGTGAGCCATAAAACCCTGATTTCCTGCCAGCACCCCCAGCCATAAAATAAGTTTGTCACAGCCTGTAAACACTCCTTGGTCACCAGGCCCATGCCCCACCCCCCCACCCCCGGTGCCTATGGGGCTGGTTAATGAGCATAAAGCGAAGGGCCCTTGGATGGCATTTCCCACCCCTCCATCCTCCCACCCTGGTTCCTCGGACTCGCTCCCCACTGGTGGCCCTGACGGGCCGAGCTTTCCTACTGAGCTGTGGCCCGAGTGGCAGGCTGTCCCCAGGGACAGCCCCAGGCTCCGCACTGGAAGCCCGCCGTCTCCAGGGGTCAGTGGCTCTGGCCTTGAAAGAGGAGCATTACCCTCCTCTCCTCACCACCCAAATCTCTAGGGGACCCATCTCAGGGTAAGAGGACAACAGGAGTCACTGACCCCAGGAAGGCCTCACCCCTTGACTATGCCTCGTTCAGGTTGTACCCCTTGGCCTCACTCTGGGAAGGCCCATTGGGTGAAGGGGCTCAGAAGCCTGGAGAACACCCCCCGCTCTCATGACCCCTGCCTCCTGTACCAGGTGCCCAGGGTTCCATCCTCCGGACACACTCCCCTCCACCCCACAGTTTCCATGATTTCCAATGGAATCAATCCGATTTGGGGCTTTCCCGCCCAGGTGGGGTGCTAGCCTCCCACCTCAGACGAGAGGAGCGGGTGCTCATCGGGGCTCACCTGTCTTCCTCTGCTGGGCTGAGCGCACCTTAAGGGACCAAGCATGGCTTACTCATCCCTCTACCTCTAGGCACCCAGGCGGAAGGGGGAGAAAAGGCAAAAGACAAAGGCGGAGTGGCAGCTAGGCAGGGCCTGAGCCAGACAGAACCCACTGGGTCCCCGAGGCAGGCAGGCGGGCGTCTATGGTTTACCTCCTCGCACATTTTCACTTCGGGTACAGAAGAGAGGGGGTTCGGTGGAGAACACAGTGGACGGGCAGTCGGGACTCCCTGGGTGACTTGGGGCACGCCGCTCTCTTCAGGGCCTTAGTTTAATGCCTCTCCAGGAGCAAGCCGGAGAGTTTCTTTCTAGAGTTTTCTTTGTCCAACATTCCGAAAATGAATCAACGGTGACCAAAGGGGCGGTGTTTACTTATTCACGGCTTAAGCTTTCCTGCACAAGTGTTTTTAATGTTAAGATACTCAGATTTAGCTTCCCTTTTCCTTTCATGGCTCGTCCTTTTTCTGTTTTAAGAACATCCTTCCTACTCTGAAGTAACAAAGATATTCTCCTATATTTTATTCTAGAAGTTTTAAACGTTTTTCACCTTGAAGCCATCCACATACCTGGGATTTATGTATGTGTTTGGGTGGAGGTAGGGGTGGAATTTTTTTTTCATTAAGATAATTGATTCTTCGTGTAGCCCATCCTTTCCATATCGACTGGCAATGTCCCCTCTGGCAGGTTTCCCCCTTCATGTGAGAATACAAAGCTTCCACGTATTTTCTGGGCTCACGGTTCTGTCCCATCGATCTGTGTTTTCATTCTTGCGCTCATACCACCCATCTTAATTACACTGGCTTTACACGAAGCCTTAGTACCTACCACTCACTTCGAAATTGTCTCGGTCCCTTTTGCTCTTCCATACATATTTTTAGAATCCATTTGTCAAGTACAAGGAAAACACCTTTTGAAGATTAGGATTGAAATTGAATTGAAATTACAAGTTAATGTGGAGAAAATTGACATATTTACGATGTCGTCGTACCAGCAAGAAGGACAGCTCATCTCCCATTGCTGTGGCCTTCTTTAATGGTTTTTTAAAGCAAGTCTGACTAGTTGCTCCATACAGGAACTTGTAAGTCTTTTGCTAAATGTGTTTTTTGCTTACTTATTTTTACTGCTATTATAAATGGAACCTTTTTAAAATTACTTTTTCTAGGTCTACGGTGCTAGGACATAGAAAGGCATTTTATTTTGCTTATTCATCTTCTCTGAAGCAGTCTTAGCCAACCACTCTCAGTTCTAATAATTTGTCTGTAGATGATCTTGGGTTTTTTATGTAGGTAATTTTGTTGCTTCCTGTTTCCTCTTTACTTTTGCCATTTCTTTTATTGCTCTGTGACTAGAACTTCCATTTCAATATTGAATAAAGACAGAGATAACAGATGTTGTGCTCGACGGGTGCAGTTTATTTTTAGGTTATAACCATAAAAAATCTATTTGAATTTTCTATTCTTTCTTTCTTTCTTTGTGTTTTATTTTACACATTTTCTATAATTGGTAGGCATTACATTTATTTTTCCTTCCATTTTCTTTAGAAAAAATTCAAGCTTTCCTAGAAAACTAAAAAAAAATAATTCGATGAGTACCCATGTACCTTCTTGCCTAGATTAACCAACTGTTTACATTTTGCTACACTAGTTCCATTTCTCTGTATATAAAAATACACACACTTTTTAAAAAACTAAACCTTGCAGAAGTGAGCTGCAAACATCATGGTACTAATCCCTAAACACTTCAGCATGCGTGACCCAAGAATAGGATATTTTTCTATCCCACCTCATTGCTATTACCACACCTAAGAATATCAATATTAATTTAATAACTTCATCCAACATACAGTCTATACTCAAACGTCTCCAATTATACTCAAAACATACTATATATAACATTTTTTAAAATGTCTCAAATGCAATCAAATTTCACACCCTGCCTTTGGCTATTAGGACTCTTTGGTCTCCCCCACTCTCGAACAGTTTTTCCTGTCCTCGGTTCTTGATTTGGTTTCTTTCAATGAGCATCATGCTTGAAGCTCATCCTTGCTGCTACGCTGTAGTAGGAGTGTTCACTTATTCTTACTGCTGCGTAATGGTCCACAGTGTGTGACGCCCTCACAACTTATCTACCTATTTTAAGGTGATATTTGGGTAGCTTCCAGTATTTTGTTCCAATTAATAGTGTTGCTAATAATATCCTTGTACGTATCTCTTGGTGAACCTATACATACCCCTAGAAGAGGAATTGTGGGTCTTTGGACAGGTGTGTGCTCAGTTCTAGTAGATACTGAAGAACAGTTTTCTAATTTATTTTCCTACCAGCAATGTATAAGTTCGGGTCACTCCAGTGTTTGTTTGTTTTTTAATTTTGGTCATTGTGGTAAGGGAATTAGTCTCTTACTGTGCTTTTATTTTGTATTTCCCAGGGACTAATGGAGTTGAGCACTTTCTCACATGTCTACTCAGCCAGAATGTGCTCTTCCACGCCCCCCAGGGGGAAAGGTTCTGTGTCGATTCACTTAGAGAAAGTCTATTAGGCTCACATATGAAACATCCTCTGAGGAGAGTGGTCTCTATTTCTTGGAAGGAAAGATGCATATTCTCAAATACAGTTGTTAGGAGAATGATGTCTTCTATCTCTGCCCTGTTTTGGGATATAGGTTTATAAGTATCCCAGAAGCTTGGGCTTAGCGAAGTTCAGAGTCTGGCTTTAGAATGCACGCTTTGGCTTCTAAACAATGGCCAAGGTCATGCATATCTTCTACTGTTCTAGGTGCCTTCATTTGCACCTGCTCGTATGCCCCATTTTAAAAATATTTTCTTTAAATAAATTAAAAATAGTTTTTCTTTAAAAATATAAAAAATAAAAAAATACTTTATTTTTTATAATAGTCAGTGAAAAAAATGACGAAAGAGAAAGCTAACATAAAAACACCCATGAGCTTGTCAAAATGAGAAAATCCAGTAAACCCAACCCACGACTGGCTCAGCCAGTCTGCCCTCCCTGAAACTTTGGGCTGCACAAGAAAAATACGAAGAACACTTTGTTGATAACGATAAATTTGGAGTATGCAATACGTCTTGGAATTCAGTTACTAATATCGAGTTGACACAGGAGTTACTGAATTTATTTAACTTGGACATAGTTTTGAAACCAATATGCTTTTGTTTCAAAATCAAATCATTCTTCTGAAAGACATGAACCAGTTATGTCAACATGGATGCCTATATGAAAGGTCAATATTTTTAAGTAGTTGATTCAGTTATTGAAAACCACCCCCCTTTTTGGTGGTGGTAAAATAAATATAACAAAATTTACCATTTTAACCATTTTAAAGTGCACAGTTCAGTGGCAGTTAGTACATTCACAACGTTGTGCAGCCCTCACAACCGCTTACTTCCCGAACTTCTTCTTTTCCCTAAAAGGAAACCCTGTGCCCATTACAAGTCACCCCCCATTCCTCCTGTCCTCCCCCAGGCAGCACCTGATGCCCTTAATCTGCCTTCCGCCTCTATGGATTTTCCTACTATGGACATTGCAAATAAATAAAATCATAAAACCTGTGGCCTTTTGCGCTTGGCTTCTTTCACTTAGTGTAATGTTTTGAGGTTTATCCATGTTGTAGCATGTATCAGTGCTCCAGTACTTTCATTTTTAGGGTTCAGTATCCATTGCATGAATATTCTACAGTTATTTTATCCATACATCAGTTGATGGACATTTGGGTTGTTTTCACCTTTTTTGCTATTGTGAATAGTGCTGCTATAAAATTTGTGTACAGGTTTTGTTTAAACACCTGTTGTCAATTATTTTTGGTCTACACGTAGGAGTGGGCATGGTGAATCAGAGGGTAAGTCTGTGTTTAACGTATTGAGGAACTGCTAACTGTTATGCACAGTGGTTGCACCATTTTATAGTCCAACTCGTGACATGTGAGTATTCAAATTACTCCATCTTCTCTCCAACACTTACTATTTTCTGTTTTATTGATTTAACTATCCTAGTGCATGTGAAATGGTATCTCATTGTGGTCTTGATTTGCATTTCTTGAGTAACCAATGACATTGTATATCTTTTCATGTGTGTGTTGGTCATTTGTATATCTTCTTTGGAGAAATGTCTATTTAAGTCCTTTGCCCATTTTTCAATTGGGTTGTATGTTTTTGTTGAGCTATAAGAATTCTTAACAGATTCTAGATGTTACACTCTCAGATATATGACTTGTAAATATTTTTCCAGTTCTGGGGGTTGTATTTTCGCTCTCTGGCTAGTGTCCTTTGGTGCTCAAAAGTTTTTAATTTTCATAAAGCCTAATTAATTAATTAATTTTGTTTCTTGGGATTTTGGTGTCATATCTATGAACCCATTGCAAAGTCAAATGTTATCAAGATTCACTCCTATGTTTTCTTCCAAGAATTTTATAGTTTTAGCTCTTCTAGTTAGATTTGATGCATTTTGAGTTCATTTTTCAATACAGTGTGAAGTAGGAGTCTAACTTTTATTTTTTTGGCATGTGGATTCTAGTTGTAACACCACCATTTGTTGAAGAGACTATTTTTCCCCATTGAATGGTCTTGGCCCCCTTGTGGAAAATCATTTTACCATATATATATTAATATTTATAGAATGTAAATTTTATTCCAATCTATACATTTATTCTTATGTTAGTGCCACACTACTTTTATCATTGTAGCTTTATAGTAAGATTTGAAATCAAGAAGTCCGAGTCCTCCAACTTTGTTCTTCTCAAAATTGCTTGACTGTTTGGGAGTCCTTGCAATTCCCTGTGGACTTTAGAGTAAGCTTTTTTATTTCTGCCAAAAGGGCACCTGGCATTTTGATAGGAATTTCATTTAAATCTGCAGATCACTTGGGATTACTACCATCTTAACAGTATTGTCTTCCAATCCATGCACACAGGCTGTCTTTCCATTTACTTAAATCTCTAATATCTTTCAATAATGTTTTCTTCATCTTCAGTGTACAAGTCTTCCCAAAACATCAAAGAGGAGGAAATGGTTTTAACCCAACATTGTCTTGATAGCAAAACCAGGCAAAAACATCACAAGAAGAGATCAGTATCTCCTATGAATATAGATGCAAAAATTCTCAAGAAAATAGTAGCAAGCCAAATCCAATAGCACATTAAAAGGATTCTACACCATGACCAAAGGGGTTTTACCCCTGCAATCAAGGATGGGCCAACATATAACAATTGATTGACATAATACATCACATTGTGAAATAATGTGAAAAACCCACAGCTAATATCATCCTCAATAGTGAAAGATTGAAAGCTTTCTCCTTAAGATCAGTCACAAGACAAGGATTCCCACTGTTACCACTGCTATTCAATCTTGTACTGGAAACTCTAGCCAGAGTGATTCAGCAAGAAAAAGAAATAGAAGGCATCCAAATGAGAAAGGAAGAAGTAAAACTATCTCTACTCTTTTGGTGGGAGAGGCAGTCTGTTAGTAACAAGTAATCTCTTTTCTTATCTTCCTTTTTTTCTTTTTCCTTTGTACCTGAAAGATCATTTCACTGGTTGTGGAACTCTGGGTTGACAGTTATTTTCTCTGAGCACCTTGAAGACACTACTCTACTGTCATCTACTTCCATTAGGGTTTAGAGAAGTTAAAGGTCAGTCCATTGGCCTTTCCTGTGTAACCATCTTCTTTTCTACTTGGTTGTTTTAAGATCTCTTTGTGTTAGATTCTGCAGGTTCACTGCCAGAGATCTAAGGAGTGGTTTGAGGGCCATCTGTGCTTCTCAGTTTTAAAAGAAAATAATCACACTGAGGCAAGTGAGTAGTTTTTCAGAAAAGGAAACTACCATGGTCATTTGGACCCATGGAACAAAAGAGAATTGTTAAAAATGATACTTGCTTCTTAACTCAAGAGTCTCCCTTCTATCAAGTGAGCCAGCAGCTTCCACTAAAATAAAACCCAGGTCTTCTGAGGAGACCAGGGTCCCAGAACCTGGGTAGTAAAGACAAGGGTGTGCAGTTTTGTGCAGAGCTGGGTGACCATCCAGCTCCATCAACCCAGGGACAGGGACACCATAGTGATGGCACTTCCAGCAGGGACCACAGCCACTAGTTATTTTGGAGGTAAAAATAAGGTCTCACAACAGTCATGAAATATTACTCTTCTGATGTTACCTCTGGTCCTCAAGTTGGTTCTAGGACAGGAGGTATTTTATGGGCTCAAGGACGAACCCTCTCAGCTGGCATGAGGCCTCCCCTTGTGCTTTCTGTGGCCCGTGAGGGTGTCCCTTCCACTGCATTTCCACCCCTGACACAGACAGGCCTGGCTCAGAGCTCAGGTCCTTCTACTGTTCTGGAACTGAACCAGTCACCCCAGAAGTGCCTCCACCAGCCATTGTTCTGGATGCTGCTAGTGGCAGAAATAACAATAGGCACCATATAGCGTGGCCTGTGTGCCCACCCAGCACCGAGTCCCTAAGGGGCGTCTCCCGCTGTGATCCCCCTTTGACACCTGAGGACATCAAGGCTCTGCGTGGTCACATGGCCCGGTGGCGGGGGGAGCAGTGCAGCTGCGCTTCCTCTTTCCACCACTCCTCAGGAGGGCAGGGCTCACAGACTCGCCTACACGGGCCTTTGTGCCCTGCTCAGGCCTAGGGATCTTTTCTTCTTATACTTCTTTCAACCAGCTGTACCCCTGGCACTTGTACACACCCCACTGGGCTCACCCACAGAACTGATTGTCAGAATAAAACCAATCTCCTTTCTTCTCACTGAAAGACTACCTTGACCTTTAAACCTGATGCCCGGCATTACCTGCTGAGGCCAAACTGGCTTCAGCCTGAGACCAAACAAGAGGACGACCCATTAAGACTGCCTGTGCTACCGTTTTACCCCCTTGGCCCAGGAGGGCTGTTTTGTAACTTGCTCTCTTTAGCCTTTGACCCATGGACACCTGGAGTTTAATTTCAGTGAAGCACAATGCAGACTTTGCAATAATTGGTAATTTCCACAAAAAGCCTGTTTAGAACAGAGGGAATTGGGGTAATCTCAAGGCTGGCACAAGTCTGGACACATTGGGAAATGCAGCATGGCAAGTCGGGCCGCCAACCCAGAGGCCTGAAGAAGAGGGTGACCCATCTTTCCACAGCTGGGTTTCTGTTCTTGTGTTGAACACATCCCCACACTTGAACTTCAGGCACAACCCCTAAATGCATGTCAGTAATGTTGCTGTCAATTGAGCACTTAACAGTGTTTATGGCTCTGGGCAAAGCATGTCCCATGCTTTCATTATTTGGTTGTAGTGGGTGAATGAATGGTGGCCCCCAAAACACATGCTCATGACCTCCCCTATCCATGGAGATGAACTGGGAATGCGATCTACTTGGGAAATGAAGGGTTTTGCAGATGTAGTTCAGTTAAGGGTCATCCTGGATTACCAGGGAGACCCCGTATCCAGTGCCAGGAGTCCTCACAGAAGGCGCACAGAGGACCAACACATGGAGAAGGCCATGTAAGACATGGGGCAGAGGTCAGAATGATGCAGCCACAAGCCGAGAACGCCTGGCCCCACCAGGAACTGGAAGAGCAAGGCAGGACTCCCTTCCTGAGTTTTTGGAAGGACCACAGCCCTGCTGATACCTCGTTTCAGACTTCTGGCCTCCAGAACTAGGAGAGAACACATGTCTGCTGCAAGCCCCGCAGTTTATAGTGATTTGCCATGGCAGCCCTAGGAAACGAACAGGTCCCTAACCACTCTGGGAAATGGGCACTGCTATCGTCTCCACCGGCTCGGCTAGACGGTGAGAGCACACTGGGAACACACTGGCATTCCTGTCCCCATTGTGCTGATGGGGACAACAAGGTGATCGTGGAGGAACTGCTGGGGGGAAATATTTGGATGGCACATTCACACACACAAGCTCTGTTGTGCAGATTATCAGGGAGAATGAGAGGAGGGTGTGGAGACACGGAGCTCTGGGGAAGCTCTGGGGAAGCTCTGATGGCAGCTTTGAGACAATGGGGCTGTGCCTTGAGGGTTGGAAGAGTTTAGCCAGGTGGAGAGGAGGCAGAAGAGACGGGCTGGTGCTCAAGATGCTGTTGCAAGGTCCTGGAGGCAGGACGGAGGGTGGGAGCCGGACCAGGGCAGGAGACCCAAGTCTGCTCTACAGCCTCCCTCCTCCTGAAGCCCATCCCGCAATGGGCAACACCACAGGCCTGAGTCGTCTGGGGCATGCCCGGAAGTTCGGGGGCTGTCTACCTCACTCATCAAACCTCAGAAGGTTAACTCCACAAGGCAGATCTGTTATGGGGGCGGGTTACGCTAGCGCAACCTTTCCCCGGGGCACTGGAATGTCAGCTCAGTGTCAAGAGCCAGCCACTGGACTCCTCTAGGCTCCGAGGCAGTGTTCAGGAGCCCGAGGTGTCCTTCCTCGTTCTCAGGAGTCTATTTTTATGGTCAGAGATCAGTGTGTTCTCATGAGCACTGTATTGGAAAGGGGACAATTGCCCATGTGAGTTTTGGGAGTCCTCCTCCTGACCTTTGGTGATCTCTTTCTAGGAAAGCTTTTCCTTTTGGTTGTTTAACTTCTGCCTTCACTGTTGTCCCCATGCCCAGGAGCTGACAGTGAAAGGATGCTTTCCGGTAGGGCAAGGGGAAGAGAAGGTTGTGGGGGGAGAGTCCCAGGCAGGAGATGGGTTCTCAGCATTCTAGTCTTCATTCTACCTTTGTTGGGGATAGTGAGGATGAGCTCAGGTGCTAGAGTCAGACAGACCTGGTTCAATCCCAGTGAGGTCCCTTCCAGGTTGTGTGGTCTCAGCCGAGTGACTTAACCCCTCCCAGGCTGTAAAACTGGGATAATAATAGTATGCAAGCTATAGATTTGTGGTGGTGGTGGTGGTACAGTGAGAAAATGCACCCAACAACATGCTTGGCACCTAGTGAATGTCTAGTCCATGGTCATTACCATATCATTGAGTCATCACCTCTCTTCCCTTCCTGGACTCAGTGCAGCCACACTACTGGCCTAGCAGGTTCCAGCACAAGTCAAGCCCTCTCCCTCTTGTGGTTCCTTATGCCTGGAATTCTCATCCCTCAGGGCCTTGAGAGCCTGGCTCCTTTTCACCTTCAGATGTGGGGAAACGCCACTTCCACAAAGGACTTGTGCCTCCCCATACCTCCCTCCCTGCTCCCACACAATCTCTAATAATTTAGTTGATTCGATAACTTCTCAAAGTCCACGTGATGCACGAGGCTGCAAGCCCCATGCAGACAAGGACCCTGTCCTCCCTGCCTGCTGCTGTAGCTCTACTGCCTGTGCCCTGCGCAGTAAGTGCGTAACCCAATGAATGGTCAAATAATAGTTCATGATCGCTGATGTCTGATCCCAGGGAAGCAACCTGAACCTTGTGGGATTCCCTTTTTTTCCATCAGAGGATGGGAAAATGAGGGTGTTGGGCGGGAAAAGGGTGAAACACATTCTTTCCCTAAGTGTCCCAGGAACTGCCTTCCCAAGGGAGCCAGGCGGAATCGTCAACCAGCTGCTTTAGAAATATGGCCTCTTGCCGCCCTCTGGTGGCCAAGATGATGAATGCCGCCTTATTTCCCCTGCTCTTTCTAGATCTCCCAGAACTGGTGAAAAGCAGTCCATTTCAGCTTCAGAAAGGAAAAGAGACGTCTCTATGTGCTCTTCCAGGGTTTCCTTGCACATATTCCGTGGCCGAGGAAAAAGGGCTACATCTTCATTAGGCTACACCCAGCTCTGAGACCTGGAGCACAGGAGGAGACGAGATGTGGCCGAGAGGGCTGAGTGGGGCTCATGCCTATCTACGCCCTGGGTGGACTGAGGAATGGTGCAGCTCTCTAAAAGCCTCCATTTGCTCATATGTGAAGTGGGCATGATCATATCTAACTCATTTTTATAAGATCAAATAATGTAAAGTGCCTTGCGTGTGGTAGACCCTCAATAAATGTTAGTGCCCTCTTGGCTCTCGATATAGTTTGGGTGCATACCGTATTTTGCCGTGTATAATGCGCTCCCATCTATAAGGTGCACCTGCATTTTGGGCCCAAACTTTTAGGGAAAAAAGTCTTCAGTTTTAATTTTTTAATTCAAGGTTTTATTTGTGTATATTTAGGTACTTGTTTTTTGGATTAGAAAGAAATTTTAGCATTTATTTTTTAACATAATTCATATATGGAATATAAAACTAAAAGCAACAAAGAAACAAAAACTATAGACACAGTCAATAGTTTAGTGGTTACCTGAGGGGAAGAGGGGAGGGGTAGGGAGAGGAGGGAGGGGAGTCAAATATAGGATGATGGAAGCCCAACTGACTCTGGGTGGTGGACACATAATACCACACATAGACGATATAATGTAGGATTGCACCCCTGGAACCTCTGTAATTTTTACTAACCAATGTCACCCCAATAAATTTAACAATTAAAAAAAAACCCCAATTATTGTATTCCAGGGTATTAATTTGCATATGGATATCATTATTGATTTCTAGAGTTACACTTTTAGCTCATAAGCATAATTAAGAGAATTAAAAACACTTATATAGATATGGAATTAGTAGTACCCATGTATAATATGCACCCTTAATTTTCCCTCCCAAATTTGGACAAAAAATTGTGCATTATACATGGCAAAATATGGTAAAATGCAATTTCATACATGAAGGGACATACCACAGTTTAGAAGAAAGAACTATAAAAGGTGTGTGTATGAGCAGGAAGCAGTGTTGTATCTGGGGGGAAATCTTGAACTTGGAGTAAAGAGCTTTAGATTTATTAGCCCTGACAGTGTCACCTTTCTGGGCCTCAGCTTTGTCATCTGAGAAATGGAAGGTTGGAGAACAAAACCATCTAGAAGGCACCCAGCTTCCAGTAGGTGAAAACCCAGTGACAGTGACAACCCAGGGCCCAAATCCAGTTTGCCATTTGTTTTTATGCAGCTCATGAGTTAAGAATAATTTCTACAGTTTATAGCTGAAAAAATATCAAAAGAACTTTAAAACATTTCATGACATGGGGAAATTATATGAAATTCAAATTTCAGTGTCTATAAATCAAGTTCTGTTGGACTTGATTGATGTATTATTGTCTATGACTACTTTCACGCTATGACAGCAAAGATGAGTGTCTGGCTTAGAAAACTGAAAATATTTACTATTTGACTATTTACAGGAAAAGTGTGCTGACCCCTGGTTTAATCAATAAATATCTTTAATTATCTCGCATAAGAAGTTTCTAATGACGGGGCTCTGGGTCTACATCCTTAAAGTTCCTTTGGCCTTTCTTCCGGGTCACAAAACGGCAACTTTTGTACCATGAGTCACGATCTACATTCAGGACAGGAAGAAAGAAGCAGGTAGAAAAGACTTTCTTGCCATGGCGCTTTTATCCACGTAGAAAAATTTCCCCAGAGGCCCTGGGAGGTGTCCCCTATCCCATTGGCCAGAGCTAGGTCACATGGCAAACCCAGGACCAATCACTATGATGGGATCAAACTGACTGCCTTTGCCCCCGGGGGCTGCTGAGGGCCCACCTTTCCTGAGATGCAGGAATTTGAGACATTTACACAAACAAATCCAGAGTTCTGTGAGCGGAAAAGAAAGAGGCAGGGGCGTTATGTTGGCCCAAATCACTAAGTCCCCTGGAACAACTAGCATCTTCGTTTCCTGTTGCATGATCCATTTTAGAACTTAAATGTGAATACTATTTGTTGACTTGAATCCACTCTCTGGAACTCAAAATGTATTTGTGAGTGATTTCCTTCATTGAAGATTTTTTTGATCTTCCCTTCTTTGCGTTTTCCCTGGTTCAAGGCCTTGCTATTAATGATATGTCTCAATGTCAGTCCTTACTTTAGGCCTCCATGTACAAGAAAAATAAGGAATAGGCAGGAGACAGGAGAATTTCCCAGGGATCTGTCGCAGTCAAGCCTGCTCATGGCTGCGTGAAGATAGATTAAGGGTTCACCAGCATGGTTAGACTGAAGTTCTGAGAGAAAGGGCAACCTCTTAAATTGTCCTTGTGGAAATGCTGCTACAGTTCTCTAGAGTTAGTAGAAGAGGAAGCACAGCTTCAAGAATCAAATGGAAACAATTCCGTACCTGAATCAAGAAGCAATTTCATAAGGACTTAAATCTGAAATCACAGCCTCCTTGTTGCTAGAAAGATAGAGTTGCGTTACAGACACGAAGGAAAACACCATGAAATGGAAGGGAAGCCTAAAGAACTCACACAGCAACCAAAGAAATGGGTCAGATGTCCCAAGAGAAGAGCAAAGTCCTGACATAAATCCTCTATCCAGAAAGTAGATGGTGACTTAGAGAGAAGATGCAGGAAAGAGATGGCAATCTACAGTGCTCCTGAGATGGATGTTTTTCCTGACAGAGGATGTTTTTTGAACATGCTGTACCTGGGTCTTTTATATGTTAAGGAGAAACAGGGAAACCAATCCTGGTTCCCCCAAACAGAAGGTGTAGGGCTGCTCCTGACCATCGAGATTCACAGAAAATCAAAAGGTGCAATTCCTCTGCACCTCAGTTTCTTCGCCTGGGCGATGGTAATTTTAGTGCCTGTGGGACTGACTCAGCACCTATTCCAGTTCCCTCCAAGACTGCCTTCCTGTGCTATCAAAGCTGGAAAACTGGAAACCCAATTCCTCAGACTCCCTTGCAGCTAGGGTGCAGGCACTGGGGCCTGGTTTCCGGTAACTCATTGCACTTACTCAGGACTCAGATGTGGGAGGGAGCAGTGCCAGAGGTGGCCACAGGGTGGCAGACTGGAACTTTCAGAAAGCATAGAGACAGCGGTACTGGATCTTCTGGAGAAAAGGGGAGGAATTTTGCGTATTCGGTCCCAAATATCATGGGGGTCGAGGGGCGATAGGCAAGTGTCAGCAGCTGAACTTTCTGTTTGAACAGTCTTACAATGAACTGAAGCATTTTTAGGGTTCTGTTGACCCAAGGGTTGCCCAGTACTGCTCTGAGTCTGAATAGCATTCAAGCTTGATGCTTTGGTTCTGTTAGAGAGTCCATAAGGTATCTAATAAATAAACTTGAATAGGTGTCTTTCAGCATGAACTTGTTAATGTGGATTCTGTTGTCTGCAAGTACAGACCTTGGAAAAACCACATGCAAAACATTAGATTAGTGCCTGGCATGTGGCAAATACCCACCATTCATTAGCTAACACAGTGGATTACCTGAGTATTTTATAAAGAGAATGGAATGTTTTCTCTTGTTCAGCAAACATAGTTTTAGAGACCATCACGTTCTCTCCAATGGAACTGAACTCTCAGAACCCGGCTTTCCTGGGGGTGGAAACTCAATCTTATTAATCAAGGCAAACTGTCAAGGTCAGGTTTTCTTGAACTCCGTCAGTTAAGGCATCTTCCCCTCCCCCCTCTGCATGCCCTCCTGGCATCGGTGCCCTGGTGGGCACCCATTTCTCCTCATTCATTTCCATCTGATTTCAGAGTCTAGGCTGGTCAACCTCTTGTTCCAGCTATGATAAAAGAAGGCAGGGCAGGCAGAGAGCTGCCTTAACTTGCCTTCTTTTCAATGCCTCCAAATGTAAAGTACTTAGAAAAGTGCTGGCACATAGTAAGTGCTCAATAAATAATACTAATTATTATTATTGTTAACACCTAGGAACCAGGCAGGCTGTGGCTGCCAGAACACCCCTGCTCTCAGGAGACACAAGATGCACATTGGGAAAGAACTAATTTACCTCAGATGCCAAGCCGTCAAAAATAACTGGCAGGAGAGGAAAAACCAGACAGAGTGTGTAATTCTCTGTTTCTCTTCACTGTTGTCATACCATTATAGTTAGAGTGAAAACTTAGCAAGAAAAAGAGCATACATCTGCCTCTGTTTTTGTAGATTTACATTCTTTTCATTTATTGGAAAAGGAAAGAAAAATAGGACCAAACGTTAAAGACATGAAAAAAAATGAAAAGGCAAAAAATATGGGGGTGGGGGAATCAGATCGGCAGCTGTGTGGAAATTGACAAATGCAAATGACACGGAGCCTGTTTCAATGACACCTCCGCGCGGGAATTGATTACTGCGGTTGGGAGGAGAAAATTGATTGAGAGGAGTTTGCAGGATGTGATCTCCTTTGGCGGGAAATACAATCCTAAACACAAAGGTGAGCCCCTGCAGAGGGCTGGGAAGTGGCAAATGAGGAACCCTGCCTGGGGAGGGAATGGTGGGCAAGCTTCATGCCCCTAGGGTTGATGTCCCTGTAATAACAAGGATTCACCTCTAGGGGACCCTCAACTCCCTGCATGGGAAGACACCACCGCAGGGCCTTGCGGGGGAGGAAAGGGAGAGGCACAGGGCTGGACCTACGGAGGAAGGACTGGCCTTTAACCCCACAGGCAGGACAGCTCGGGCTGCCCCAGCAGGGCTCTCTCCACTCACAAGGACTTGAACGAGGCCTTCTGGAGTCAAAGACAAGCCATGAAAGAAAAAGAAAGTGGCCCGTTTGGCCAGAATGTGACCCATTTCGACTCAAAGACTCCAGAAGTCAGTCATTGTTTCCCATGAGCATTGCTTTTCTGAGAAAGACAGGCTCATTGAGGAGGGAATGGGGCTGATGCCCTAAATCCCTCACCAGGCTTTTCTGGAATGGGACAGCTGGTATTTTAGATTCACTGGCTGTCGAGCTTTGTCGCAACTGTGCTGCAATAGCATGAAACCAGCCCATGACAGTGCATAAACAAATGAGCATGTCTGGGTCCCAGTAAAATTTTATAGACGCTAAAATTGGAACTTTACTGGTAGGAGAATGAAAAGACAAGCCACAAATGGGGGAAACATTTGCAAAATGCACCCGATAAAAGAACTGATATCCAAAAATATATAAAGAACTCTTAAAACTCAATAATAAGAAAACAAACAATCCAATGGGAAAAAAAAAAACAAAACGATGAGCCAAAGATCTGAACAGACACCAAAGAAGATACACAGATGGCAGGTAAGCATACGCATGTCAATGGGAAACAGCAAATTAAAAAGACAATGAGATGCCCCTCTGCACCTACTAGAAAAGGCTAAAATCCAAAACACAGACAGCACCAAAAGCTGCTGAGGATGTGGAGCAACAGGCACTCTCAGTTATTGCTGGTGGGAATGCAAATGGTCCAGCCACGTGGGAAGAATTGGGCGATTCCTAACAAAACTGACCGTATACTTACCACATGGCCCTGCCGTTGCACGCCTTGGCATTTAAGCCAAATGAGATGAAAATTTATGTCCACACAAAACCCGGACACAAATGTGTATGGCAGCTTTATTCATCGTTGCCAAAGTTTGGAAACAACCAAGATGTCCTTCAGTAGATGAGTGGATAAACAAGCTGTGGTACCTCTAGTCCAACCCATGGCCCAGGATGGCTTTGAATGCGGCCCTACACAAATTCTTAAAACACTATGAGATCTTTTTGTGACTTTTTTTTTCTTTTTAGCTTATCGGCTATCGTTAATGTTAGTGTATTTTATGTGGTTCAAGACAGTTCTTCTTCCAAGGTGGCCCAGGGAAGCCAAAAGGTTGGACACCCCTGATCTAGACAATCAAATTTTTAAAATGAGCTGACAAACCACAGAAATACATGGCGGAAACTTACGTGACATTACTGAATGAAAGAAGCCAGTCGGAAAAGGCTACCTACCGAGTGCGTCATGCCAACTGCACGACAGTCTAGAAAAAGCAAACAATGGAGATGGTGCAAAGGTCAGGGGATGCCAGGGATTTAGGGGGGAGGAGGAGGAAGGACTGGGGGGAGCCTACGGACTCATGCAGAGGACTTTTAGGACAATGACACTATTTTGTGTGACACTGTAAGCGTGAATACACGTCATTGTACGTTTGCCCAAACCCACAGAATGTCCAATACTAACAGTGGACCGTAATGTAAGCTGTGGGCCTTAGTTGATAATAAGGTGTCGACATTGGCTCACCCGTGGGCACAGACGTATCTGGAGAACGCAGGTCGTAATAGTAGGAGAAATTGGAGTGGCGGTGGGAAGGGGCTGTATGGAAAGGCTCTGGACTTCCTGCTCAACTTTTCTGTAGACATAAAGCTGATCCCAAAATAAAGTCTGTTTTTATAAAAAAAGGAAACAAAATTGAATCATGTCATTTTTTTGGTGTCAAAAAAGTATTTTTTCTTTTGATCATTTTTCCAAGTGTCTAAAAATGTAAAAACCATGTTTAGCTTAGCATAGGCCATACGAAAATAGGTTGTGGGTAGATGTGGCCCACAGAAGGTACGTCACCAACCCCTGCCCTGCACGATCGCATTGGTGACGGTGAACCTTCTCTGAGAACCTGGGGAGAGGTGGAGGGGGCGGGAGGGAGCTGCCCCTTGACCTACCTACTTGGTGCATGTTATAGCTTCCATGGTCACAGCTAGACCGCGGGCTGCGAGTCCTTCCATCACACGAGGATGTCGCTGAATCAGAGTGACCACAAGAGGCCAGGAGTAGAGTGGTTTGAGGTGGGATTCTGGAGCCAGATTGCCGGGGTTTCAACTCCAGCTCTGCCATTTGCTGGCTCTGTGGCCTCACGCTGGTGACTTAACCTCTCCATGCAGTATTCCCACATTGGTAGAACACAGATGACACGGATACAGTCTATTTCACAGGGCTGTTGTGCAACCCGGATGGGCTGTACACTGTTACACTATCTCCAGACCCTAGCATAAGTCCCGTCACGTAGTTGCTGCTCAAATACTTGTGGAAGGAAAGGAAAACAGAAAAGGAGAGGAAACTGTACCTAAAGTGTGTGACCAAAAACTATGGTGAATATTTAAATAAAAAAAATTATTACAGTGAAAGATACATTACCCCCTTGCCACTTCCGCAGCAGTTCTGGAAGTCCTCTGACTTTCACGAGTGTCTTTAGTCGCGCTGTCGTGGCCACCTTGATGTCCTGAATCGATTCAAAACGTTTACCTTTCATGGTCATTTTGACTGTGGGGGAGGAGCCAGAAGTCACACGGCGCCAGCTGCGGTGAACAAGGTGCCTGAGGACACACTGTCGTGTGTTTATCTGACAGACATTTATGTTAATGGGTTGTTCGTGATCCGTGATTAATGGCACACTTGAAAATACACCTTCTCTCAACCGTAGCCTACAACCGACTGACTGCACCAAACAAGTTGAAGCCTGTCACACACTGTCACTAAGGTGCGTGGTGTCGCTTCCCATATGGAAGATCCCTGCCTATCCGTTGGATGGCACTTGACAGCAGCATTCACTGTCACTGTGTTTTTTTGTCACACCCTGTATAAGTCAGCTATTTCTAGAGCAATACTGCGTAGCAACCACCCCAAAACACAGTGGCTTAAAACTAAAATCCTTTATTTTCATACTCATGGTCAGTGGGTCATCTGCAACTTGATTGGCTGGGCAGGACGCATGGCCCCAGGCTTCAGTTTGTCCAGGTTGCAGATTGGGTTCAGATCCGCTTTATCTTCCTTGGGCCAGGGGCTACCTGGTGTAGGTGGGTTACACAACGTGTCTCACCCTGGTGCCCAGGTGAAGGGGTGGTGTCTACTTGGTGCATGTCTTCTCATGGCAATCATTGGAGCGTAAGAAGACAGGGCCCACGTGCAAGCACAGTTCAAGGATGTGGTCATGTCATGTCTATTGACCAAAGCAAGTCATGAGGCAAAGCACAAAGTCATGTCGCCCTGTAGGTGATGGAGAGCCATGATCTCATATTCCAGAGTTTATGTTGTCAGTGTTCCCTGTAAGCTCAGAGTTCCAAAGGTCCAGGGACTGGATCCTGCCCAGTGGAGGTTTCCTGAGGCCAGGAGGCCAGGGTCAGAGCAAGGTGTTAGGTTTCTTGTGGCAGGAGGAAAGGTCAGTTTAGTTTTGTCTGAGCCACTGTTGATCTGACTGTTTCGTAATTTCCACTGAGCAAGAAAGAGGGCATGACTTCCGAAACCCAGGACCTAAAGCCACAGTCAAGGCCGCAAGGGCCAGAGGAGGAAGGGCAGAGGGTCACCATACAGCAGAGTGGCTCCAAGCAACTGAACCAGCTCCATGACCACTGAATATCCACCAGGGCGCGTCCTTGCTGCACAGCCTGTAATGGCCCACAGGCGGGCTCCCTGATGGATTTTATAGAATGTTCCAATTTCGAAAGCAACATCTAGTCTCTGGAGAAAAGTTAGAAAATGCAGGTAAGGGAAACAAAGAGAAGAAAATAGAAATACACTTATGATCCTACCATGCTATGATGACCACTCTTTACACTTGCTTAGTATCCATCTGGCCCTATAGTCACACTGTATTTGTCGTCACATGGCAATATATAAATAATGTCCTTCCATGTCATGAATCTACAACCTCATCCTTAATGGCTATATAACATCCCACGGTATGGATATTCAAGGGTCTTAATTTATCTACCCCTTACTATTGGGCCATCAGGCTGTTTCCCAATTTTCATTATTCTAAACAACTGTGATAAACATCCTTTGAGCTCCATATTTACTCACATCCTCATCTACTTACCTAAGTTACTTTTCTAAAGGTGAATTACCTGATCAAAGGATATGCACATATTTAAGGCTTGGTGTACATTGCTTAACTAACGTCAGGAAAAGTAGTAGTAAATTACACCTCAGGGATGAATCCTTCAGGGGATCACGCTGATCTCTCCACCCAGGGTCCAGAACGTGGCTTTGCACAAAGCAAGAGCTTAATGAATATGCACAGACTGTAATTTGAGCATAATAAATCCAGGCTCTTCCAAGCACGCTATCTGCAGTTCTGCTGCTATCTTCTCTTGGTTCTCAGAAGCAGAGCAAAGAATTGCTCATAAAATGAGAGAAAGGTAAGAGATCACGAAAGGAATAGGGGCCATATCTCAGCAGAATGTGCCACCCTAGGTCATTACACAGCCCTTTCAATGAAATACAGCCGTTATTGGTCCAATTATGAACATAACTAACTCCAATATAAATTTGAGTTTGAATTATTTAAAACAGCACATTGTAACTAAGCCGGACAAAAATCATGCACATGGAAGTGTCAGGCCTCAGAGGTAAAGGAGCGTGAGATAAAGAACGATGGCAGTGTCCAACCTCAGAATCCACACAGGAGAGCTTCCTCTGAAGAACACACACTTTCACATCCATATCCAGCACAACCAGCTTACAGAAGACCCTTCACAGAAGTGTGGGTGCGGAGATAAAGGAGCCCTTAGATACAATCTGAACTCACCCCCTAAGCTTTGATTTCTATTTTTTGGACTCTCTTTTTTGAAAACAAATCCTCAGACTAGTGGGCTTAATTCAATTTGACAGAAAAAGATAATCATTGAAAAAACAAAAGGAGGTTTGGTTTAGTCTTACAATGGGTTAAGCCTCACAGATGAAAGTCATATTAAATAGGATTTACGCAAAAAAGAAAAAGAAAAGGAGAATGAAGAGGAAAAATGTATTAAAACATGCAAAGAATAATCTTTCTATAAAACCCAATATTTTTGAACATAGCTCAAAGAAGTAACCTTAAAATTAATCTGTGGATTATAGTAATTTGAAATGTCCGGGGAAGGTACAAGAATGAAGAGGGGCGATAAATCAACAAAATAAAATTTATTGACATTTTGAAGTCTCTTTTCATTTAACAGCAAATCTTTTCAAAAAACACAAGGCTCTCTCGGTCATTAACAATTCATGTTTTTTACAAGCTACATTCCATTTTGATCATACACAATAATATGCGAAATCCTCCTTAGGATTACCTGCACCGAATTGCAAAGAAAAAAACATTATGAGATTATACGTCAGTCTCACAGCTAAATTACAAACGTGTGCACCCAGCAGCAAATAAAAATGAGGAAGAAGGGGCGATTGAGTTCTCAGCTTCCCCACAAGGACCTGATGTTGATTTCAATTCACTTACGCACTGCTTTGTACAGAATCAGAACAAATACGCCGACAGTTGGATGATATGAAGGTAGTGAAAAAATATTCTCCCGATTGTCAGTTAGAAGCTGGGTGAGTTTCTCAAGTCACTCAGAGCCTCAGTTTCTCATCTGTAAACTGGGAAATGACAGTAACGCCTGCCTGGTAGGATTAATGTGAGCATTTCAATAGCTGATGGAATTTGAGTGCCGGGCACATGGCGGGGACTTCCTGAAAAATGGCCATTTTTATTGACGTGGGCATGCCAAAAATTTATTCTCAAAGCACCTGTAATAAAAGACCATCAATAAGTGTAATCTAATGCACTTTTCTAAACTTTGTCCTTCCTTTTAATTCTGTGATGTCTGCAATGCAACCAGTAATAAGTCCTGCTCAGTGTGTTTTAAGGTGGAAAGCATCCATAAATAACAATAATTTTTATTGAGTACTTGCCTCATGACAGATGCATTATATTATCTTGAACATTCTTCACAACAACTCTCTTGGGTAGGTACTATTATTTGTCTTAGTTTACCAATGAAAAAGTTGGAACCTAGAGAAGGTAAGCAGTTTTTCCAGGTGGCTGGAAGAGGCAGAGGGGTGAACAATATGGCTCTGGAGCCAGGCTGCCTCAATTTCCCCACTGAGGGGAATCAGGGTAAGTGGAGTATCAATCAGGGTTCTCCAGAGGAGCAGAACCAATAGGATATATATCCTATATATATCCTATATATATATCATCTGTATCTGTGTATACATATTGGCATACATGTATGTGTATGTATATGTGTGTATACACACACACACACACACACACACACACAAAGAGAATGAGAGAAAGAGATTTAATTTAAAGAATTGGCTCATAGACTTAGGAGCTGGAAACTGTAAATTTTGCAGGCCTGGATGCAGGCTGGAAGTTCCAGCAGGAGTCAATGTTTTAGATGTGAGCCAAAAGGCAGTCAGGAGGCCAAATTTCTTCCTCACATTATGGGGGGTAATCTGATTAAATCTGTCTACTGATTTAAATGTTCATCTTATCTAAAGAATACCTGCACAGCAACATCCGTGCTGGTATTTGGCCAAGTGATGGAGCGTTATAGCCAAGTTCACATAGAAACTTAACAGTCACAGGTTTGGGAAGGATTAAATGAGATAATACACATACAGTGCCTGGCATGCCTTAAGGACTCCGTAGCTTTAGTTCTCAGGAACAGAGCCTGGCGTGAGGGAAGCAGTCCACAGGTGTTAGCTATTGCTATTGACAGGGCCATCTTGGAGCCTATGTCATTTGCCTCCAGAGCTCATTGTCAACCACTCAACCTATGCTGTCCACTGTGACAGCCACCAGACAGATATGGCTACTAAGCACTTGTCAGGATGCTGGTGGGACTAAAATGTAAATTGAGAAACCAAAACAAGAAAATGTTTTAAATACTGAATTGACCTGGGTTCCAGAATATATTGGAATAAATAAAATATACCACCAAAACAAAGTTAGTTTCATTTGGGTTGGGTTATTGTTTTGTTTTGTTTTACTTTTCTTAAATGTGGCTACTAGTAATATTGAAATTACCCACGTGGCTTGAATCATGTTTTTATTGAACAATGCTGTTCTGAACATCGTACTTTCTAGCAACACCCAGGCCTCTCCTGTGTACACAAAGTCTACACAGAACACGCTAAGCAGAATAAACACAACACCAATGCATCTTAATTTCAGCAAGACTGCCCAAAGTCTTTCCTAAAAAGTCTAACAATAACACCAACAACAAAGAAAAGAAACAGACTTTAATTTCCATTAAGAGCTTTTGTTCATTGAAGACACCGTTAAGAGAGTCAAAGGCAAACCACCGATTTGGAAAAGATATTTGCAATTCATATACCTGACAAAGGAATCTTATTAAATTGCTATATATCCAGGATTTATAACAAATCCCTGCAAATCAAAAAGAAATAGGAAGACAGCTCAATAAAAAACATGTGAAAGATTTGAACATGCATTTTACAAAGAGGATGTCCAAAGGACCCATAAACACATGCAATGCAAATTCAAAGATAATGGCTACAACAAAAGTGGCAAAATACCAAATGCTGACGAAGTCGTAGAACAGAAATTCTCATGTACTGCCGAGGGGGTACAATTTGGTACAACTGTGCTGGAGGATTTTTTTTTCTTGCCTGTATTTTCTAACTGTCCGACCAAGAGCAAGTATGCTTCCCTCTTTCACTAAAAAAAGCAGTCGAACTGATCTCTAACTTAAAAGGCCAGCGTTTCAAAATATATAAAATAATGAGGCAGAGAGAAGAGGGCCTGGGGCCTTGCCACACTGAAAGGAATTGTCAGCGGTTAATTGAGCCACAGGGTGACTGAGAACGGGACTGCAAACAGGATGAGCTTCCCAAATGCCAAAACACAGTGCTCATCTGTTGAAAGCAGACCCCTGTGGGCTCCTCGAAAACTGCAGGCTGTTCTTTGAGGCCAGGAACCAGAGAGGCCCTGCCAGGGGCTTTGGTGAAAGCAGGGACTAGTCTGCTGGGGGGTTACTTCCACATTAAGCCATAAAATAATTTTCTTTGGAAAAAAATGTTAACAAATGCCACACAGATTTCTGACAAATGGAAATGTGCAAAGCTTTGCTCAGGCCTAAATCTAGGGTTATTTTTGTCAGGCATCTGTCTTTGAAGTTCCTCTGTATTTTAAGTGGTACATGAGGCCCCACTGTAGCTCCTGATCAGAAACATGCAAAGATGATTGCCTTGAACATAAAACATTTCGCTAGGAATTAGGGGCAGCATCCCAGTGTCCTTCAAAAGAAGTGGCAAATGAGTTTGCAGTAGGAGACAAGGCGATCGGTAAGGTTTAGACCATCCCAACCTGCCTGCCAAGACATTCCACCAGAGGCAAAAGCTCCCTCGTTTACCAGAAATACCTCAATAAAATGAGGTAACATTGGTGATTTCATTCATTACCCACCTCACTTGTCTGGTTTCTACACAGCTAAAATCTGCTTTTTTCTTTGCCTTCTCCCCAACTGCAGCCATTGTACACACCTCCACCACTGTCCACATGCCTCTCAGAGACTCCATTCCCTTCCTTAAATTGACTCACCTCCTGTTTCCAAACAGTATGCACACCGTGGAAGTACCCCAACTTCTAGCACTAAAATTCCACCACTCATATCTGCTACAACCACTTTGTGTGAATAAAAAAGAAGCACCCTTCCTTCAAGGCTCTTTACCATCATCTACCAGGAAACAGGGTTACTATCCAAAATTAAAATGGCATTGTGATCAGTAGCACCCTTTGGATTTGTGAAATGCACAACCTGCTCAATAGCACAGATCCTTCAAATCTACCAGTGCCTGCCCGAACTCCATCTTCCTTTCCCAGGGTGACTACCTGAGGTCAGCCCCTCCACCTGTACTCTGCATACCCTCTCTCCTCCTGTCCTGCCTTAAGAATCATTCTCATAAACTACTCTTGGGCACGGGTCAATTTGATCAGGGGCTGATGGAGATCCCAAATGCCTGGCTCCTCCTCCTCAATATTAAACAAACTCATGTCTCACCGATCTTAAAAAACAGTAATAAACATTAACATCTTCCTTCCCGTACCTTTCTCATTTCTTCACACGCAACTACTTGGAAGGCCTATGTTCTTCTATCTCCATTTCGTCACCATCACCCTCGCATTGTCTCACACCATCCCAAGAGGGCCTCCTCCCACCATCGCAATGAATCTGCTCTAGCTAAACTCAAAGCTTGTTTAGTTGCAGCATTTCTCAGTCTTCATCTCATTAATTTCTCAGGAAAATTGACTACCCTTCCTTGAGACACTCTTCCCTTGCATCCCGAAATACTGTGTTCTCCTGGTTTTTCTCCTAAGGCTACCTACTCTCCTTCCTCTCCTTTAAGTAGGGAAGCTCTTGAGGCCATCAGGAGCCTCTTTCCCAAGTGGAAATCTCACCACTGCGTACTCTTTTCCACGCTTCTGCTCCATTCCCATCCCCATGCACAAATCTAAGACACACACTGCAGGGGACACCCCTTCAGGGTCCATGGCTAGGAGATTTGAATGTCAGGAGAGAAAGCACCCTGTGGGTCCTGTTCAATGGGTTCTAGCAGACAACACAGTGCCTGGCACCCAGTTAGGTCAGTAAATACTCGTTAAAACAACGGAACGAGAGGACGACAGACAGGGAGGTAGGAAGGAGGGTGGGCTGGAGCTCAGAGTCTCAGGGCTGCAATGTCTATCCGCCACACACAACATGGCGGCGACCTGTACCCGCGCCCGACTTCCGTTTCCGGTGCGGAGCCAGGTCACTTCCTCTCCGGTTGTTCTGGGGCCCCTGGGAAGTTCAGAATATGAGGAGTCTCTGCTCTTTTCCTATTCCCTATTCTTGTCCCTGCTCCAGCGCAGCCTGCCGGAGCGGCTCCGAGGCTCCACCCGCAGCGGCATGTCGGTGAGGGGGTGCGGGGGGTCGAAGGGAAGTGCCGTCCGGGCCTCTCAGGGGGAGGGAGGAGAGGTGAGGGACAAAGGCGGGAGGTGCCTGGGAGGCAGGTCAGGTAAGTTTGTGTTGAAAGCCCACCCCAGAACTGGTTCTTACTGAGCTACTGAAAAGTGGCAGAGGCGGTGTGCGGGCAGAGACCTTATCTTAGTAGCCAGGACTTCATTGTATGTACACGGGCCTCTGTAGCCTGAAAACCGTTTTCTCTTCCTTTAAGGTTTATACATTAAAGGTACCCAGCCACCACCTACCTGGGCTGGCTGGTAACCTGTCCTCCTCTTTCTGAGGCCACGTCCAATATGAGGAAGAATCTTTATTGGTTTTTATTGGTTTTTATTGATGACAGGCACCACTCTTCACTCTTCTCACCCTTTTATTGAAACGGCATTGAAAACCCAAGTGCAGAAACCAGTGTTAAAAGGGCTGAAAAGGCTACAGGAGTCCAGAGCCTTTGACTTTGGTCTTTAAAATGAAGATCTCTTTTACCGAAGGACCTTAAGGATTTGGGCATCCTCAGAGGTGCTGTGGGACTCGAAAGAAGGAGAACATTTTCAGTAGATGATAGGAAAGACGGTCACCCAATGAATATTCCCTAATTTGCAGACCTAGTGAATAACCCACCACCTTGGCCTTGGAACAATCTGAAAAGTTCGCCATTCTTCAAATCAGTCCTCACGTCCCCACGTTCAGTTTTGCTTTGTTCTTTTAAGTGGCTTCTGGTCTGATTTCTTTTTTCAGGGCACAGCAGAAGACCTCAGGTAACTGACACCTTCATGGAATCTTCTTATTGGTACAGTTTTCACTATTGGTTATAGTGGGAGGCGAGGGTGAGCAGACATTTCTCAAGTGCACTGAAACTTCACTTCTGGAAGTTAAGAAAACAGGATCGAACAATTGGTGAGTGTAACGTACAAAGGACATTTCATTTGATAATAGGAACCTATAGCATTTGTGCTAATAAAAGGCTTTTAAAAATTAGAGTGTGCCTTTTAGTAATCAGCATAATTTTAGTTATCAAGTGGTTCATAACAAACAGACTAATTAGGTACCCTACTCAGTCATTTATCTAAATGAAAAGTTCTGCTCAATTGTACTTGTGGGCATTAATTAAAGCTAATGGGGAAAAGAGATTAAGATGAAAATCTTGGAATTAAATTTTTAATTAGTTTGCCCCCTGAAGAATTGCTTGGTGTGGCATGGTGATTGATTGGCTACTTAGGCCTGCACAGGAAGGACGTGGCTCTACTACCAAACCTCTGAACATAAAAATGGTTTACAAAAGACTGAATATTTTATTCAGTTATCTTTCTCTTTATTCCTGCTTAACAAGGAATTGAAAAGGAAGGCAACATGTGGGATATCATAGTCCTTTGGTGATACATACAAAGTGTGAGATGTGGGCTTCAAAGAGTTCCTTAATAAGTATCTCAAACTGTTCTAAAATAGAACTCTTCATTCCCCACCCCCAACTTCTTCCTTTCCCAGAGTTCCTTATTTCACCCAGTGGCATCGCCACCCTTCCGTGTGCTCAAGGCAGAAACCCAGGAGCAATCTTGAGTCCTTTCACTCATCCCCCACAGTTCGTCTATCAACAATATCAGCTTTTCTTCCAAAACCTATCCAGAATCCACCTGCCATTCTCATCTCTACCACCTTGGTAGAGGCACCATCGTCCTTTACCTGGTTAACTGCAACCCCAGGTCTTACTCTGTTCTGTCTGCTTCTAATCTCATGACCCATTTCTACCACGCCCAGTCCATTCTCCATACTACAGCCAAAATGTTTATTTAAAACGTAAGTTAGATTCTGTAACTCCTCTGCCTAGAACCACCAATTGTCTTCCCACACCAATTACTGAGGCCTGCAAGACTCTACCTAGTCCGGATTCATCTGGGACCACTCTTTACCCTTCTGCTCACTATGATCTACCACCCTGTCTTCAATCTGCCAAGTTTGGACCTTCTTAGAGCCCTTACACGAGTCATTCCCTTTGCCTGGAACCCTCTTCCCTTGGGTGTTTGCAGAGCTGGATCTCTTGTTTCCACCTTAACTTAAATGTTACCTCCTCAAGCAGGCCCTTCCTTCACCTCCCAAACCAAAGTAGCCTCTCTATCACAACTCTCCTCATTATTGCTATTTTCTTGTATCTTTCTTCCTTTGTTAAGTGACTGTCTCCTCCTACTCATATGTAAACTCCATGACAATAAAAATCATATCTTTTTTGTGGGTTACTGTATGGTCTCCAATGCATGAATGATTAAATACATGAATAAATGGATTCATTGGGCACCATCTCATCTCGGGTACACCAAAACAGGAAAGGTCAGGGGACCAGTTACCACATAGAGTGGACCCTAAAACATGAAATGTGGGCCAGGACACAGAATGGAGAGAGGAAAGAGGAACACTGGGGAGAGTGGACAAGGGGACAGTGAAAGAAAATGGAAATGAGATAGTACAACTCTACAGATACATTCTAGAAATTCTAAAACTTGCACAAGCATGTCCTGACCTGCAGAGGAGTGGCTCTCAACATTTGCTCTGTACCTGAGTCTTACAGAACACGTTCCTGGTTGAGACGCTCAGGCTTTAGTGTCCAAAGAATCTGATTCATAGGTCGAGGTGGGTGGGGCCCACATGTCTGCTGCTGTGTGATGCTTGTCAGCTGGCCTCATTCATGGCCAGAACGGTAAGGCTGCAGCACATACTAGCAGCGGGGAGAAGGCAGCGTGGTAACCTGCAGTGGCTCTGTTAGATCACCCCCTGGGGTGAGCCTGAGCAAGTTTCCTTCCACAGGCCCCAGGTTTCTTTAGATCTAAAGTGAGGGGTTCCCTGGTGGTGTAGTGGCTTAAGGCTTCGGTGCTGTCAACGCTGCGGCCTGGGTTCGATTCCCAGCCAGGGAACTACCCACATAAAAAATAAATAAATAAAATTTAAAAAGCGAAAGCCTTTCTTGGACTGCTGTGCAACTTTAAAACTCAAACCACTGAAATTGGGTAGGGGTTGGGGGTTTCCTCTCCCAGAGGAGCAAGAAGTTTACTTTTCAGAACAGCTTGAACCTGAGGCTATAGCCCAATTTGGCGATTCCACTGAAATGACATTTTGTTTTAAAAAGCACTTTGCCATATTATGCCATCTAATATTTGTATTGATAACAGGAAAATGTCAAGAGCAAATTACGCTGCTATGAGACCATACTGAAGTGGCTTAGACTTATTCTTTACTCTTAGATTTGTTCTCTTTCTCTAGGTTGGATCTGTGGGCGTAGGGACGGAGGAGAGAAGGCACCCCTGGTGCTCAGGTTAAAGAACCTGGAAGGAGTTCCCTGGTGGTGTAGTGGCTTAAGGCTTCGGCACTGGCGCTGTCAGCGCTGTGGCCTGGGTTTGATTCCCAGTCAGGGAACTACCCACATACTACCAAAAAAAACAAAAACAAAAACAAAAAACAAAAAACAAAACATGGAGCTGAGACTTCAATCCTTTCCCAGCTCTTTCTCACCTCCAGTTGGTCAGTCCAGTTCCTGAGGTTAGCCTTCTCTCTCCATGAGTCCCTCAGTTGACCCTTTTGTCAATTCTCTTCTTCTTTGAGGCTTCCCTTGACATTAAAAAACAAACAAACAAAAGGTAAATGGCAGACTTTATTCAAATCCAGTGCAAGGTCCCCACTGCATTTAGTTTTCAGGTCTCCTTAGACTCTTCCAGTCTGTGCCAGCTCCTCATTATTTCCTATCTTTCATGACCTTGATACTTCTAACCAGTACCGGCCAATTATCTTGTAGACTGTCCATCGGTTTTGATTCATCTGGGGTTTCCTCATGATGAGACTGGGGTTTTGAAGTTGCTGCAAGAAACCACAGAAGAGGTGTGTCCTCCTCAGTGCACCCTCTTAATGCCAATATGTTTATCACTGGTAATGTTGATCTTGATCACTTAGTGAAGGTGATGTCTATCAGGTTTTTTACTGTGAAGTGGAGATGAATATATCTGGGAGGAGAGGCTGTGGGACTCCCTCAGCATTATTTGTAAGCAGGTTTTCCTTTGGGATGTGGGATGGAAGTGGGCAGGGGCAGTGAGTGCGTTTGGTTTCACGTGCTTCCTAAGAGCAGATGAGAGCCCAGTTATGCTATGCAGAGTGAGAGCTGAAAGAAACCTTTGCCACAATAAAAAAAGAACTATAGCTGCAGCTTGATATCCATAAAGGAAAATGTGATGTGGCCTGTTTCTGTTGTGGAGGAGGGGGCATGTACATGGTTAATCGAATGGGGTTCTCATTGTCCATGAGGTCATTCAGCAAAGCTTCATCAGTAAGGGCTAACTTTATTTGAGCGCCTACTACAATTTACCCGGCACAGTATTAGGCTCAGTTCATGTGCGCAACCCTTTAAAGTAGGTATTACCCATTTTACAGATAAGGGTCCTGATCCTTTACAGGTAAGGGTTTACAGTCCCCTTTACTTAAGGAAAGTAAAGGCGAATGGCAGAAGTGGGACCCTAAACCCAGGCCTGTCTAACTCAAAAGCGTGGGGTGTCCTCACCACCACTCTTGCTTCCCGCTGCGTTCCCCGGCCCTGGGAGCGGTGCTGAGGATGCAGACGTGTAAGACACCTGGCTGAGCTCGTGCTACAGCAGAGGGGGCCTTGGGCAGCGGCGTAGGGCCTGGGGGAGAACCTGTACTCCTGGGTGTCATCCTTCACAGAGGCAGCTCTCCGAGGCAATGTCACCGAGCCGGTTTTTTGCCAGACTGCCTTCAGCTACAAGTAGCTAACCAGGGCAGGGAGCTGGTACGGATGGCACGCTTGCCCTGCTCGCTGTTGGCCTTTATTCGTTCCCCGCACCCTGTGACGTGAACATGTTCACCCCACTTACTCCTGAGGAGCCCAAGGCTCAGTGAGGCTAACTAACACGCCCAAAGTCCCTGGTGAACGGCTAACCCGGAGTGGATCCCAGAGCCGACTGCCTGTGAGCCCCGGGCCCAGGCTTCCCCCACGCTGGCCAAGCCGGGCCCCGCGCGCGCATGCGCGCCGCCAGCAGGGCGCTCGGTAGACACAACGGTCGTGTTCATGTCGTCGTGCCCGGTGGACGCGGACGGCCGTTCCTTTGCAGCCGGCGTTTTCTGCTCACACCAAGCATCTGTGCGCAGCTTCCGCTTTCTTCAACCCTGCCCCCGCCCAGTCATCCATCCCAACAGGACTGAGGAAAGGGACGCTTCCGGCTCATTCGTGACGTAAACGCTGCTGCGTAAACGGGCGTGCTTCCCTGAGGGAGACGCGCGTGGCAAGCCGGGTGTCTGCCCCCCGGGTTTCCGGGAGAGTTTGGGCCCTCCTGGAGTCAGTGCTTCACAAACAGCGTTGGATGCTGCTGCTGCTGGGCGGTGGCCTTCACGTCACAGGGCATTCGCTGAAGTGTCCAGCGAAGGAGGGGACAGAAAAGGTCCATCACCTCCTGCCTCCTGCGTTTCGGCATCTCCCCGATCCTCTCAGAACATTGTTCTTTCTGTTCCGTGTGGGTTTGGGAGCCGGAGCGGCAAGGACAGGTCGCTGCCCAGGGCAGAGGCGTCTGACTCCCAGCAGGCCTAGGGGCGGGGTGGGGCGGTCGGCTGGCAATCGGGTTGTTAAAATCACTCCCGCGTGTCGCTGCCGGCTGTCACGGGGCTTCCCCGCTTACCTTGCCCCTGCCGTTAGATGATGGCTCTGGCAGAGGCAGTGAGAAAGGAGGCCAGGCAAGATGAGCACCAGGAGAACGGGGTACGGGGAAGCCCGTCTCAGTTTGGACTCCCCCAGACCAGACCCAGAGTCAAGGATGCATGTGCAGGTCATTTATTTTGAAGGTGCAGGAACCATTGGTAGGAAATTGTGGGGAAGGAGCTGAGCAGGGGGGAGGCCGATAAAGGACGTGCTATCAAGCTCGCTGCTAGAGTCGGGGCTGGGACGTGACACCCTCCCCCGCCCCAGTGAACCTTGGGAAATGGTATAGAGCACATACGTCAGCACTACCCAGCGTTTCCGCATGCCACCCTGGGGAGGGACCTGGGGCACTTATACACCAGCTTCTGAGTGTCAGTGATGGCACGGCTCCCAGGAGAGCGGTGGCAGCAGCGTGCCAGAAAGGCCCGGGCAGGGGTGCACAGGCTGCCAGGTGGAGTCAGCCCGTGTGTGGGCGTGGTGGCCTGATGGCTGTGGGTCACGCCCCAGCAGCCCCTACTGTGCCCCTTCAAACAGCACAAAACACCCATTTCTCCCCCAGTGGTCCCCATGGCATTACCTAGCACCAGCACTTACTCAGCTTCTCCTTGACACTTTTTTGCTCTTGACTCACATTTAGTTTGTCCCCACATCCTGTGACTTTTCAAGATGTTTTGAATTCTGCTACTTCTCACCCTTCCCACCATCATCTTACACTGGGTTTCTGTGACAGCTTCCTAGCCCACATTATTTATAGGAGGGCTGTCGGGGAAAAATCAGCCCTAAGCGCCCCCACTTCCCACATTACGTGGCTGGATGCTTTCGGGACAGCCCTCGTATTCCAAGCCCCTAGTGGAGCAAGAGTCATCTTTTTAGATTACTTTCCCCCCATCTCAGAACTATCCAGCGGCCCCTTATTGCTCCTAAACTAAAACCTGAAGTCCTGACCACGTCCTGGAAGGCCCTGCCGGACCAAGCTGAGGGCACCTCCCTGACGCCAGCTCTACCCACTCTCGTTGCTCACAGCGCTCCAGCCACATTGGTGTCCTCGCCTCCTGCCTCAGGGCCTTTGCACTTGGCCCTTCATAGAACACTCATCCCAGTGGTTCTGTCATTTCACCAGTTTGTTCAGATCTCTGCTCACATGCCACTTCCTTATGGAAGACTTTTCCTTCATTATTTAGGAAAGAACATTTTGCTGCTCTCCGTCCTTAGTCTGCTTTGTTTATTGTGTCCATAGCAGTGGCCGCGACCTGGCTGCTACTAGTTTGCTACGGGTTGCCCGTTGCTGCACGTCACAATGTAAGCGTCATCTGGGGGAGGACTTTGATCCCAGCTTCTAGAATAGCACCAACACACAGTAGGCATTCAGGAAATATGGGTTGGATGAGTGGACTAATAACTGCGTACTAGCCCTGCTAAGAGCACCCACCAATTGAAGACTTTCAGAACAGACCAGAGAAATTGCAGCACTTAGTTTGGCAACTGCCTGTCTGTGTCTCCCCCCGGAGCTGCCCCTAATGAGGAACCCACACTCACAGCAGGGCCCCCGGAGGGTCCTGCGGCTACCTCCCAGATGCTCTTGCTTGACATCCATAGCACATCTCAACTTGTTCATTTTCTTTTTGTTTGCCTTTCTTGGAACAAAAGAGGGAAGGTCAAGGTCATCCACGTGCTACGAGTCTGTATGTGGATGGACACAAAGTGTAGTCTTGTTTTTAATAAACTAGAATATGAGGTTGGTCACTTCCCCAAGGGCCTGGCACAGAGTAGGTGCATACTAAATGCTGAGTGAATTGACAGTGCCATCGATTTGATGTTCAGTATTTTTGTGTGCTTGTTGATCTGCAGAAGGCATTGTGTCATATGACCCACACTCTTCAATTCACCAAAAAATGAGGGATTTTCTCCATCACTCCCCGCAGCCCCTAAAATCATTGGTCTTATGTGCATCCATCTCTTCTCATACGTACCAACCCGTGACCCTAAAAATAGTAGAGTCGGTTCTGTCTTTTGTGTGTGGTTGTTTAAGACTATTTAATCTACTCCATTATAAAAAATAATGCAGGCTCATTTTAGAAAATGAATAAATTACAGGAAAGTAAAAGAGAAGAGGAAGAAAACTAACATATGCTTCTACCCCCCAGAGATAACTACTATTAATATGTTCGTGTATTTCCTTCCAGTGTTTCCTATGAATATTTTTACATGGTTTTAATATCCAATTTTATAGCTCTCTTTTTAACTTAACACCATACTATAAGCATTTATTCCTAATATTCAACATTCTGGTAACATCTTTTTTAATAGCCGTGTGCCTGTTGTAGACCATTTAGCTTGTTTTCTATTTTTCAAAATTATAAGTTATGCTGGGATAAACATTCTTTTATGTGTATTTTTGCTGGCTTTGCTGATTATTTCTTTAGGAGAGAATCCTAGAAATGAAATACCTAATTCTAAAGGATACACAATCTTAATATGTTTTGTGAGATTTCATTTTGATTTCTAAAACTGTTGGAATGTGACTTGCGTAAACACTCTAGGAAAGCAGATTGTCTCAAAGCAATGGTGTCCAGTTTGGAAACGTGTCCGCCTCAGAATGTTTTAGCATTAAGCTTAAATAAGCACAGAAATCTCCGGTAGCCTGTCTCCACCGCAGGCCTCACTCCCCTCTAATCAAATGCAGCAACAGCATTACCAAAATCTCTCTTTGGTAAACAGTGTCTTTTTGTGTCTCAATGGTTGTCTTCTCTAGTCCTTCTGGTGGGTATTAATTTGTCCCTAGAATGACATGTCACAGTTTTCATGCTTGTTGGTGACATCTTAAAGGTTTAGTTATGCTGTATGTTGTTTTCACTGTCAAAAGGAAGTCCAGGTTTTGTGGTAGTGAAATGTGCTTTTACAAGTCTTTCTGAGTCCTGCCTGCAGGGCCAGGACTACCTTGGAAGGGACTATTCTTGGGAACCTCATACTATTATATAAGTAAGACGTTCTCTCCCCAAGCTGGGCCAGCCTGGGAAGGGCCACGTCCAAGGTAGTTTATAACTGGAGGGAAACCTTGGCTTTCGTAGAACGAGGGTCAGACATGATATAATCTCATGAGGCCCAGCAGCGTCAGGGACATAGCTTGGTTTGGAGCGTCACAGTGCAGTCATACTGCACAAGCTCATGCTGGCAATATTGCTAGTACTGACCTGAAACTATGTCCTTGCTTTGGTGTTAACTCCGAATAGCGAGTTGTAGACAAGCACGTGTGGTTTGGTGCCCTATTTGCACAAAAGGCAAAAATCGTGTTTAGGGGAATCTTTAATGTCTACTCTACATGACCTAAAAGAAATACATGGAAATACAACCTCAGACTTGGTAACGGCTCCCTCAGGGATGTGCAAGCTGGTTAGAGAAGGAGGAGGAAACCTTTGCTTTATGCAACTCTGTTGAAGAACCTGTTACAATGAGCAGGTGCTGCTTTTGTAACTGCAAAAATAAATAAATAAATAAATAAGTGGGGGAAGCCAATACAGGGAAGGTGCTAGGGAGGACTGGAATGAGGAGTGCGGTCTGGGGCCCTGCGCGGGGTCGGCCGTGTTTCCCACCAGCGCTGGCACGTTGTCCATGGCGGGGCCCAGCTTCCGGGAAGAGCGGGGCTGCGCCGGGCACGCCCTGCCCCTGGCGGCCGCTCGAAAAATCTCTTGCTCTTGGGAGCAACAGCTGGAGTGATCCAGACAGAGTCAGGAGTTGCTAACCTTCCTCTGAGGGCTGGAGAGAGGGTGGCTGGGAGCCGAGGGGCGAGCCTGTAAAAGCCCCGGAAGGGACAGGACCGATGCACCGTCTGGCCCGGGGGGCGGCCCCCAGGCTTTCAGTCCCCTCTCTCCCCGGGCCGCTGAGGTGTGTCTCTTTGAAGAGCGATAGCTCAGAAGCTACAGGACTTTCAAACTTGATTTGTTCTATATTCCATTTACGCATTAGGGTGTGTTTACAGCGACAGAGTGGTTTAGACAGTGACGAGTCTGCTGGAAATGTAAGGGATGATTCAGTCTCAAAGCCCGTTAAAGGCCCTTGGTTCGCGTCTCCGGGGTTGACATTCTCTACTACAGACGCCAGCTTGGCTCTTGTGTTCAGTTTCTTCTCTTCCTTTCCTCCCTTTCTTCATTATCTTTCAAAACTCAGATTTCCCCTTCCCGCAAGCAGAAATTGAAAAATTAAAAAAGCCTCTGACAAGGGTCCGGATGCCTGAGAGGAGTACCTGGGGGAGGTGGCATTGCCTGGCAGCTCGGCATGGGGGTTGGCCCCTGTGTGACCTCGAGCGAGCATGTCACCAACCATCTCCGTACCTGTAGCGCGGGATACGGTTTACTTCTGAGTTGTTAGGAAGCTGGATACTGCTTAGCTCAGCATCTTTGCACTAAGTGTCTAGTTTGTCGTCACCATCGGAACTTTTGTGGCTCCCAGATCTGCCACCAACTTGCTCTGTTTCCTTGGCAAATCAGTTCCTTTCTGTGGACCCCTTGTTCCTCATACGCCAACAGAACTCTTGACCGTTCATAACACCAGCGGAGCCCCCAAAAGAAGCAAAAGCAGTTGAACAGCAGTGACAATAATCAAAATAACCCTCCCCAATTCCTCTGTAGAGAATGATGACATTTCACCCGGGCCCGCTGTCCCCAGTAAGTGGGCCTTTTCTCTTCAGAGAGCCTGGAGTCTGCTCCTCGGGGCTGCTGAAATGGGCCTTGTTCTGTAGTCTGACCTGCCGGGGACCCATGTCCACGCGCTTCTGAACCGGGGGCCGTGGCACAGCCACGCCACGCTGGCCGCCCAATGGGTTGGCATCCAGAAAATGAAAGCGTCCCAGTGGCATGGCATCCAGCTTCTCTCTGGGGCCCTGCGAAACAACGTTGTGACCAGAGAATGGCAGGAGACCGAGGACGCTCTATCTGACCTGCTCACCGGGCTGCCGGGGGATCGCGGCGGGGCCGGGTCCCTCCTCCCACGGTCCCGCATGGGCAGTCATAGCTGAGCTCGTCTTCCCTCTGAGGAGGGCTCGGCTGGCAGGCGGGAGGGTGGGCAGGGGGATCTGTTACAACTGCCCTTGACTCTGTTTATAATCACAAACATGAAAGGAAGGCAGAGAGATTGAGTTTATAGGACTGGCTCTTTGTGTAGCCTAATTTATCTCTCTCAGGCAGCAGTGGGTTGAACGGGTTTCCTTTTTGTTTCCAATGTGGGAAACTGAAATATGAATCTATGTTGATGAGGGAATAAAGGAACTGAAAGAGGCATAAATCTTATCTTCTCACAACCCTAGAAGATCAGCTTCGTGTGAAGAAGGGGATTATACTTCTGTAATTAACTGCTTTGCAGGCCTGGTGAGAGCTCCGAGCTGAATAATAGCACCCAGCAAAGTTGGATAAAAGGCGGGCAGGCGGGTGCGCTGGCTGGTCGTGAACAATGGTCTCGGGGCTTGACATCCTTTCAGAGTGCCCTGCGCTCAGACAGTCAAGCCAGGAGACATTTGTCCCCTGTCCGTCCACACTCACAGCAGAGAAAATGGAATTCCAGGACAAATAGCTCAAAGAGACCTGCTCCTCCGCAGGCTGGCAGCTGCCATCGGTGCCTGGAAGGCCCCAGCCAGGTTTCACACCCCTCTGTGTCCCACCCAGGCCTGGTACCTGTTAAGTGCTCAGCAAATGCTGTTGGAGGCGACTGCCAGTTACCCGCTGTGAGATCTTGGGAAAGTTGCCCAGTTTCTCTGATTTTCAGTGGTGCGGTCCACAAAATGCCGAGGAGCCTCGTAGAATCCTGGTGAAGAAGAAACCAGATCATGAGTGCAAACAGATTGCTTATCACAGGGGTTGGCACGTGGCAGGTGATCAATAAAAGGCAGCCGTTACGTTGTGGAATAGAAATCGATTACAAACTCAGAGCCCTTTTCATAGTTGCTGTCTCTGAGGCTGCCCCTGCACAGGCAGCGTGCCCACCTCAGGGCAGGATTCTTCCTCCCGTGGCACTGATGACAAAGCAGGCTCATCAGGGACCAGTGACCTGCTCAAGGGAAAGGACAGTAAGGGAACCTGGAATCCAGGTCCCCTGTCCCCTGTCGCTTCCTCGATCCCTCTCCGCTCAGTACCAGGCTCACAGGCCCTCGGCCTGTTTCTCTATGTCTTTCCTCTCTCCGTGGGGGCAAACCTTTGGGCCATCTTTGCTTCCCTTCCTCCACCCCTTGATGCGTGCTGGCATCGCTGAGTTCTAGAGAGGCTTCTTTTGAGCTGTTTTTCAGAACTTCTCCCTTCTCAGTCCCGCTGCCACTCATGCTGGCCCAGAAGCTCATCTCATGACAACCAGGCTTCCTACAGCAAGCAGGTGCCTGGGTCGTGGCCCAGAGCTGGGTTGTCATTCCACCACTCACCACACCAGTGACAGGTGAGCCACCCGAACCCTCACTTCCTGTCCTTCCCCACCAGGGTATCCAGCCAGCTCCCCTTCCCTGATGCTCCTGGGTCTCCTCAGCCGACCCACCCAAATTAGTCTCTTCTTACTCACAGTCAGACCCCTCCTTCCTCCTCCTCAACTCCAACTGAGCCCGCCTCTGTGTCCCTTAGCAGGCAGTCCCTGGTGACTCCAAGGACCCAGTGGATTAGATCCTCAATAAAGATGCAAATGACTGATCTAGGATCCACTCATCCATTCTACAGATGAAACCTGTGTGACTTAGCCAGGGTCACACAGGGGACTGGTTTCAGAACCGAGCCTCAAACCCGGGTCTTGTAACCGAGAACACAGTGCTCTTCCAGTAGACAAATAGACCATATGCCCTTGGTAATGACCAGCAGCCATGGGCCGGGCATGGGGGTGGAGTTCACTGAGTGCGCAGCCTGTACTTGGGTGGGTCCTGGACATGTGTAGTGCACAGAGGGACAGCCTGAAAGCCTGCCCAGGGACAAAGCCTGAGGTCCTGGGGGCAGGGTGTGGTGGGCAGGGGTGTGGTGGTGATGGGGTGTTGGAGATTGAGACTTAAGAAATTGCCATGGAAATCAGCAACTGTTAATACAAGGCAGAGGAAAACAGCTGAGCACAGGTCCAAGCCACGTGCTATGTGGACGGAGCCATTAACCTCAGCATTCTTATGGGAGATGAGATCTGGGAGGGCATGGGGAAGAAGTGGCCTGGACTTGGGTCTGAGGAACCAGAAGGGTTATGCTTGGCGGCTATCAGGGGCAAGCCATTCTGGGTTGGGGGAGCAGCATGGACAGAGGGAGGGAGATCAGCCAGCCTGGTGGGGTGGGGAGCAGCTCAGTTAGAAGCAGGGGAGCCTGGGAAAAACCCAGATTCAAGTTCTGACTCTGTCTAGTCTGACTAGCTTAGGTCTGGGGCAAGTTGCTTAGTCTCACTGGATCTCTGTTTCCTTATATGTGAAATGGGCATGATGATTAGACCTGTCTCCTGAGGTTATTGTGAGGATGAACCAAAACAGTAAGGCACCAAACACAGGGCTGGCACATAGTAGGTGCTCAGCAAAATGGCCATTGCGTGCCTAACAAATGGGTCGTCTCTATTCCACAAGGTAACAGAAGGCGCTGTTGGACCACAGAGACAAGCAAGGGTCTGGGGGTGCTGTCTGTTTCCTTTTGCCTTCTTTCTCCTCCTTCCAGGAGCCCACCAGCTGGCCTGGGAGAGCCTCTTGCCCACTCTTGGTTGCCAGGATGTTTGGCAGTTCCCCAGTCCAGAGTGATCTTCTGGTCCTGTCATCATCCTTGGGCCCTTTCCAGCCTGAACACAACCGGGGCCAGTGTTCCAGGTCCGGTAGCATTTGCTGGCAGAGCCCGTGTGTGGGAGCGAGAGCGTGTTTAGGTAGACACAGACGCCGCAAACAGCTGCTGGTTGCTCTGCCCTGTAAACACTCAGTAAGCCCGGCCACGCCGCGCTCCGCGAGGGGGCGGGGAGCACGCTGCGCTCCCTGCAGCTGCGGGGTCGGAAGGCCATTTTCTCAGGGGCCGTGCCAGCCCCCTCATGCTGGCGTGGGACGGGGAGGCGAGACAGGGGCCCTCCCTTCTCTCTGGGCTTCTAGGTGTTTGAGGACTCAACAAGTTCTTTCTGCCATTTAATATCTGTGGGACTTAGGGTCAATTCTTCAATCTCTCTGGATGGGCCAGTCAGCAAGGCCAATTCCCGGCAGGTCCCAGGATGCCATTCCCTATGAATGAGCGGTTGCCAAGCTAACCCATGCATTAGAATCACTTGCGTGAGGCTGGTTAAAAATGCAGGTGCCTAGACCCTATCCCAGACTCACCGAGTAAGAACCTCTGAGGGCAGGGCCCAGGACCTGCATTCTAATGAACTCTCCAGGTGATTCTGGTACAGGAAGCCCAGGAACCACACCTGGAGAACCACTGTCTGAGTGCCAGCAGGTTCCCTGGGAAACCAGGACAAAGAGGTTGTCAGAATGAGGGGGCTGACAGGGGACAGGGGATGCCAACGCACCACTCCTCCTCACATGCATGTCTGCTGTTAGCTTTTTGACTTTGACTTGGAAGCAGGTGCTCCTAGATGTGTGTTTCCTTTATATCCTGGAATATAAAGGGTGTAAAGAGTGATATAAAGAGTGATACTCCATCCCCCAGACTTAACCTCATTTGCAACCCAACCATCCATCTATCCATCCATCCATCCATCATCCATCATTTTCTGAGTGCCTGCCTGCTCTGTGTCTGGCTCTGGCTGAGTTTTGGAGACACAGGGAAGAATAAGGTCTGGTCTCTGGCCACAATTCCCCATCGAGACAAATAGACACACAAGTCACCCTAATATAGGAGCATCCATTCAGTGAGCGATGCCTCAAGTAGCTACAGCGGTAGCACAAGGCAGAAATGATGGACGCCACTGGCCCGGAGAAAGGACCGGACAAAGCCTCACAAGACAGCAGTCTGTGAGTGCGTCGTGAAGGGCGAGTGAGAGTTTGTCAGATGGAGTGAGCGTGAGGCTACGGAGGAAGGTAGGGGCATCCTGTGACTGAAATCCCTCACATCCACTATGAGAACACAGGCCTCTCCTCAGGCTCCACAGAGCCCACGTTCTGATGCTCATTTACAACGGAAACCTCAGCCACATCTCCTGGCATTTCTGTGTGAAAAGGAACCACTCCTTAGTGTGCGGTGCAGGCTCGTGCTGGCCATCTCTTACACAGTAAAGTTACTGTGCAGTTAACAGGTAAGCAGCCATGCAAGTCAAGACGCATGGATGCTTCAAGAACCTGGTTCTAGCTCTGCCTGCAACTCACTGTGCAAATGTGGACAGGTCTCTGTGCCTCAGTTTCCCCATCTTTAAGATGGAGGAGTGGCTTCCATCTCTGCCAATTTCTTTTTTTGGTTGGTTCCCCGAGCAGGGATCGAACCCAGGCTGCGGCGGTGAGAACGCCGAAGCCTAGCCACTACACCACCAGGGAACTCTCTGCCAGTTGCTGCCTGGAGCATGGCCCTGAAACCCTGGCTGCAATACACTTGTTAGCAACATCGGACTCATCTGTGGGAGCCCATCGGCACAGAAGATCTCTCAGGTTTAGCGGATTTGCTTTGAGATCCCGGCATATTAGCTGCAGCTGGGAAGGCGTGTTTGTGCGCGGCCACATGCAAGGTGCAAGTTAGTCTGAAGGTGGCGCCCTGGCTCCAACTGCGGGGCTGCTCTCTGGAGCAGGTCAGTGTTTTCAGAGTAGCTGGAAACTGGGCAGGGTGGATAGCGGGTTCTATTCCTGCTGGGGGCCCTCCCAGGCCACAGGCCCAGGCCAGCCCACTCCTGGGCCCCAGCACACATCTTCAGAGCTCTTTGTTTCCCTCTGCCTCCTCCCTTCAGCAGTGGAGTAGAGGAGAAGCCTGCTGTGAAGGGCACTTGGGGGAGCAGGAGTCTGTGCCCAGGTTTCCCGGGAGCCTTGTTTTCTGGTGCTCGTTAGAGGCAGGGCACACTGGGCAGCTGCCGTTCAGTCTGTGACATGATATGTTGTGTTTGAGTCTCAGCCTCCTTGAGCCCCCATCACCCACTGTGGACTCCACACCCCAGTGATTCACTTCATATTTTGAAAGCACTCCATATTCTTCCTGCCGCCTCTGTCCGTCCATTTAGGTTCAGTTTTTAGCTGAGCCCTTTAATAAAGAGGCCAGGCAAGAGAATGACGGGGGCAGGCAGAAGGAAAGAGGGAAGTGCTAACATTTACGAAGTGCCCACCGGGTGCCAAGCACTCCCACCGGAACTAGCAAAGCAAGTCTTGCACGTTTTTCAGCTGTGTAACCTTTCCCTCCATCCGAAAGCACGGGCTGAGCCCAGCCACCTAAACCAGCCACCAGGGGAGCTGGTGGGGACCGGTGGGGCGCCTAGGGCCCTGGCCTCACTGCCCATGTCTCACGCCCCTCCCAGCAGCCCACAATGAGCATTGTGCTCATTAATCTGCATAGAACACTTAGAGGAAATAATTATCCCCATCTTCCAAATAAAAAAGCTGAAGCCCAGAGAGGCGGGGTGACTGGCCAGGATCGCATGACTGATAAAGGACGGAAAGCTAGGCTGTGGGCCAGGCATGCTGGACCCCCAAGCCCCCAGCTCTTCCCAGAGGACAGTGGCCACTCTGCTTCCGAAGGAGGGTAGGCAGGAGCTGCTGCTCGGAGGACTGGGCCAGATGGACACGGGCGTGGAGGGTGCTGGATATCCGGCCAGCTTCCTGCAAAGAAGGAACCCATCAAGGACCCATCTGTGGAGGACGGGAAACACGCGGGGAGTGAGTGGGTCCTGCACCGCCCAGGAAGTGATCCATCAGCCCCCCGGCAGGCTCCCGCCTGGCGGACTTCAGAAAACTCGGGCCGACCATGTGCTAGAGATCCCGACGAGAGCTTTCCCAGCCGCAGTTCGACTGTTTCCTTCCCAGACAGCCGCGGTTTCGGGCTGAAAAATGTGAACCGGGTCTCGATTCCTGCCGTGCAGGTGGAGGGGAGATTGTGGACTAGGTAGCTCCTGGAAGGCAAGATGCTGAAAAAGAAGAACAAAAAAAGGAAGTTTGGTTGCTTGGAGTTTCGGCGTTGATTGGAATCTCGTGACGAGCATAGATTTGGAGTCCGAAATACTTGGGTTCAAAGGTCATCTCCACTGGTCTGACCTAACTTCTCTGAGTCTCGGGTGCCTCCTTTGTGAACTGGCATCACAAACAGTCCCTGTGTCACCAGGCTACTGCAAGAATTAAGCTCTTGCGGGAGGAAACATGGAGCCTGGGATGTGCAGTGTAAACCACGGTTGTCTCTGCCCTCCCGACGTTTCTCAAAGCCCATTGCATTTATGGCATGTGCTAGACAGGTGCGCCTCCGGGGCCACTTCGTGGATGAGTCATCGCTCCTCGTGTGGTCAGCTGACTGAGACACTTTTTTATCTTAATATGTGAGATGTGACACGCTGATCCTCGGGACTGTAAAGTCAGAGCTTCTGAGAGCTCAGGACAGTTGACTTGAGTTCCTTCCTTTTAGAGAGGGGCAAGTGACTTGCCTAAGGTCACCCATGGGGCTGATGGCAGAGCTGGGACTGGAGCCCCCATCTGTTGACTCCTGCCTCACTGCTCTGTCATCCAGGTCTGAAGGAAGGGCCACAGGGTGCTGTCTCGGTCCCTTCTGGCCCATGATTCCCACCTCTATGAGGAAGAGAGTGAGAGGCACTCCCAGGGCGTCCTACTCCGTTCCATGAACCCAGTCATGGGGGTCAGGGGCCATGTAGAGGGAGCCTCCATTACGGTACTGAGATCTCAGGAGCCAGGGCCAGTCCTGTCATCACCCTGAGTCAGAGGGGCAGCAGGCTCCCATCACAGGCATCAAGGTGTAATGGGCCAGTCCAACTGGGGGTTGATCCTGTCTCTGGCTCTTACGAGCTGGGTGACCCGGACAGGGAATCGTTCTTTCTGAGCCTTTTCCTTATCTGAGATCTGAGGAGAATAAAGGCATGCACCTCCCAGGTTATTGTGAAAATGAAAGAAGTTAATATAATAATAGCCAGCACTTAATGAACATATACTCTTGTGTCAGGTTGAGTTCTAAATTATATGGATTTACTCATTTCATCTTCCGAACAACTTGTATTTTACTGCTGAGGAGACAGGCTCAAAGCGGTTACGCAGGGCCCAAGGACCCGAAACCGGGGAGGGCAGTGCCAGGTGCCCAGGTGGACAGGCTCTGGGGTCCCACTCTTGACCACTCTGCCCTTCGGCTCCTCGATTCGGGCCAACGTCGGTGCTCTCTCCCTCCCTCCCTCCCTCCGGGCTCCCCACCCTCTTCGCCTGTCACTCACTGGGTTCCAGAATCGGTGCGCTGCAGTTTCCCAACCTGACCGTTTTGCCTCGATACATTTTTCTCCTCTGGCCTGTGGTTGCTTTTGGTTTTATTTTCTGTTCCTCAATCAAAGGCACGGCTGAATTGCCAGTAAGGCCGAGCCCTCACTCCTATGCCCACGGGCCCCAGGCAGCCCCCGTGCTCAGCGAAGCTCCAGGGCCGGCGAGCCCTGACCCCTGAGCACACACGTGCCTGCTGCACCCCCAGCCCATGGGCCAGCCCTCTGACCGACCAACTTGGGAGAAAATACGTCTTGTAGTTCCTGGGTTTCTGGTGACACTTGTTCAGGTTGCTGGTTACTATGGAGATCTTGTCCACACATCCAAATACTCTTCTTAGCACAGGAACTTGTCTTCTCACCAGTCTCCGCACAGCCCCAGAGAACAGGGGGTGTCAGGAAGCAGCAGGAAGGGCTCCGCCACCACGCCTTCCTGAGCCCTGACTCCCCTCAGCTCCAGTTTCCTTCCGGCGGCTCACGGGCCTTGGGCCCACATAGAGGAAGCAGAACAGAGCAGCCGCGGGGATGAGGCCAAGCTGCACAGCAAATATGAGCAGATCAGGAAAGAATCCGGCCGAGCTATTTAAAAGGCCCAACTGTAGTTCTCTTGCACCTGGCACCAAGAAAAGACAGTCTCCCCCGGGGACCCGGATCCCTTACTGTCATGGTTGCAAGGGCACGATGAGAGTCCCCAGGGGACTGGATGGCAAGGTCGGGCCTCAGGTCTGCCTCTGAGCCTGCTGGGTGAGCGTCTACAGAAGCTCTACCCATGCTTTAGGACCCCTCTCCGATGCCACTTCCTGAGAGACTTAGCCGCGGTCCCCTGTCTCTCATATCATGACGATATCTCTCACCATCTTCTCCCTGGCCTGATGGCCGCTTATATATCTGCTTTCATTCCAGAGATACTCATCGAACTGTAATTACATGGCCGGCCCAGAGCTAGTCCCCGGCGATGAGGAAGATACCGTTTCTGTTCTGAAAGAGCTCACATGCTCGCTAGTCGCGCGGAGATGGACAAGTCAGCCCATAATGAAACAGTGCAGAGGCCTGTGCAAACCGCCTTTGATGCCAAGAGGCTGTGGCATCTGCCTGGGGTGGGGAGAGTGAGGGGAGATCTAGGAAGACTTCCCCGAGGTGGTGATGCCTGGCTTATTATGTCTGAAAGGGTGAGCTCTGCAGAATGGCAAAGGGATAAGGAAGACGGAATACTTTAGGATAGTGGCACAGCATGTGCAAATGTGGTGAGGTGTGGGAGAGCACGTCTCAGGGAACAAGCCCCGAGGAGCTCAGATGGCTGAGGTAGGAGACAGTGGCAGGAGTGGGGATGGGGCAAGCAGGTGCCCGTCAGATCACAGAGGGCTTAGCAGTCTGCGCTCCCTGCTGGCGGCAGTGTAGAGCTGTGGACAGATACTTAGGAGGCCTGGGACCTGCCCAGATCTGTCATTTATGAAGACGACTTGGAAGTGAAACATGGGTGGTTGGGAGACCAGGTAGGGGACAGTAGCATTGGTCTGGGTGAAACGGTGGCTTGAACTCAGAGGCAGCAGTGGAGGGGTGAGGAGTGGAAGCACCTGAGATCTGTCAGGCAGGTAGACTCGGCAGGACACCGATGTTGATGGGGTGGGGGAGGGGGAGGGCAAGTCTGGAATGGCTCCTGGGATTTCCACACCCTTGGCCAAGGAGAAGGATCAGGAAGGATTTAGGAGATGCTACGTGTCCATCTGAGCAGCCTTGGGATACCCCCAGGGGCACTAGCAGCTCTTCCCCACTCTTTCTCCTGCTCCCCAGTCCTGCCCTCTGTGTGTCTTCCTCAGACCTACTGCCTCGAACCTATGCCAAGGGGATAGCCTGAAGTTGGGCCAATGATTTTTCACTCCCTGGTGCCAGAGACATTTGAAGAAAGTCACCACGCAGATGCAGCCCTGAAGGTGTTCACGTTGGACCCCAATGGGCCTCCCTAGGGTATTACTTCTTCAAGGACAAATCCAGGAGGAAAGGGGTATCAGAGGTAGAATGCCAGGATTGTTAGGGGGTACATTTAGGAAGGGTCCTTCGCCGGGCCCGAGGGCACACTGGCTGGGGTTGGTGGGCTGGCCAGGCCTGGGGACCTTCGTCTGGGTCCTTTGCTGTTGGCCCCTGGTCCAGCTCCGCAGCCTGCAGTAGTGGACCCTGCCCCCGACCTCCATGCTGACCACTTCCACATTGAGTCCGCAGCACGAGCTGCCAGAGCCCGGGAAAGTTGTGCGTCCTGTGCCTGCTTCCTTATTCATAAAACGGCAGGATCACGCTCTTGCCTGTCCCCTGCACCCCCTTTTCCTCCTCCGTGCTCGGTGGTTAAGAACACGGCTTTGGAACCCGGCCGACCTGGGTGTGAATTTCAGTCCCACCACTTTCTACCTGTGAGAGTTACTTCACCGGGACCTCAGTGTCCCCATCTGTAAAGTGGGCAGTAATAGTGCATACGGCGTATTATTACTGCCTGTATCCAATGAGGTGATGTATGGAGAGCTCTTAGCTCAGTGCCTGGCGCCCAGTAAATGCTCAAATGCTGCTCAGGCCGTGGTCATCATGTCATCAAGCTGACACACCTTCCCCTATTCCTCCTTCCCTCTCTGATAGTCTCTGCAAATATTCCCAATACAAGGATCCCTCTCTCCAGGCTGGCAGCCCCGAGGCAGAGGACTGGCCGAACGACGCCCTGGGTCTCTGGTTCAGGAGTCCGAGGACTTCTCCAAGAACCTTCCTCGCCTTGGGCCTTGGTTCTCATGGTGATTTGGGAGCTGGCCTCTCTGCGTCATTATTGTTATTTAGTTTTTCCAAGTTCTCTGAAGGCTCCCTCTCTCTACACCACCCCGCTTCTGCATCCCCTCCTGGGTCCAGACAGGTTAAGGCCTGTGCTTGCAATCAGCTGTCACAGTGCCCCAGCCCCCCGCTGGCTCCCTGACTGCTGGATGGCTGGCCTGGTTCATTCTGCATTTCCCGAGGATGTTCTGAGGGACTTCATGCACATGTCCCTGCCTGCCAGCGCTCTGCGTTTCTGAAGCCGAACTCGGAGCAGAGGGAAATGGCTTTCGGCAGAATGGGCTTTCATATTCTCAGTCTCCTTTATGCCCGCTGGTTCCTGGTACCAGATTGTTTGACTTCGTGTGATTCCTCTATTGATCGCCTTGGGCCATCTCCCTGTGTATTGGTCATGGTTCTCCAGAGAAACAGAACCACACACACACACACACACACACACCACACACACACACACACAGAGAGAGAGAGAGAGAGAGAGAGAGAGAGAGAGAGAGAATAATAGATTTATTTAAAGGAATTGACTCATACAACTATGGAGGCCGATATGTCCAAAATCTGCAGGATGGACCAATAGGCTGGCGAGACCCAGGAAGAGCCAATGCTTTAGTTCACGTCCAAAGGCCAGCTGCTGCAGAATTCCCTCTTGCTTGTAGGAGGTTGGTTATTTTCTTGTTGTTGTTCTATTCTGTCCCCCAACGGATTGTATGAGGCCCGCCCACATTATGTAGGGCATTCTGCCCCAAGTCCACCAATTAAAAGTTAATATACTCTGAAAATACCTTGACAGAAACTTCCAGAATGATGTTTGACCACAAATCTGGGCACCATGGTCCAACCAAGTTGACACATGAAATTAACCATCACACCCTATTACGGGCAAACATCCAGAGAAATATCCGAGCCTCGGGGGTGCTTCTCCCCAGCCCGTATCCCAGGCCAGACAGTATTAAGACTCAGTTCTCGCTCCGCTAGAGGATCATGGTGGAATGAGACCAACCACGAGGCGTCACCTCTGCTCCACTGGCCAAGGCCACTTGGCCTGCAGCAGGTCAGGCCTGGGCCCGGGGCCAAGGGGCTAAGTGGGAGGCACTGAGCATGTCTCTAATGGGGGTTGGGGAAAGGGGTTGACAGATGTTGCTGCCCCTCCCCCCATGACCTCATAGATTTTCAATCCTGGTTGTATGTCAGAATTAACTTAAAATGCAGATTTTTTCAGACCCCACTATCAAGGGATATTCCTGATTCAAAAGGTCAGGACATCTGAATTTTTAGCAGGTAGTTAATGTATTGCTGTAGAAAATTTCAGAATGAGAGTGGAGCCATGAGCATCTCCTGAGGCCAGACATTCCCATCATCCCTCAAGGGCGGGGCACCCGGCAAACCTACAGTTCCACGCTGACTCCCCGCTTTACCATGTCACGTGAATGGCGCCTGTGACAGAGGCCTTACTCCCTCCGAGGGGGCCCCTTGTGTCTGAAGATGAAAGAGGCCTCCCTGTGCCCTCCAGCTGCTGGGCCTTGCTCCAGCTCCTAGAACAAGAAGGAATCTGCTCATTATACATCCGCTGGAGAGCCCTTGAGGTATTCAGGTATTCGTGACAGTTCTCATTTCCTGCTGGTTCTTCTCTGGGCTAAAAATCCCCAGCCCCCTCACCAGGCGTTGTCTCTCTCAGTGTGAGGTCCCTCTCAGTGTGAGGAGTGCAAGGCCTGGTGGAGTCATCACCTCCCTCCTTCTGGACGCTCTACCCCTATTAATGTGGCCTTGCAGATAGAATCCTCCATGTCTGAGCCCCGAGCCTGGATTCTTTGTGCTCCATCGGGAAGAATGAGGGGCCTGGGGCCTGGGGCTTCCAGAGCTTTCTCTTCCATGTTGAATAGCACAAGCTGTGGGATGTTCTCTGGGTACCTGGGGAAACATGGAGTTTGCTGCCGCTTTGGATTGGCCATCTCTGAGGCCAGGACCTGACCCAGAGTCAGGTGCCCTACATGGAGGAGCCCCGTGATGTGATAGGAAGTTCATGGCCTTTGGGTCAGGCAGGCTTGGGCTCACTGCCCAAGCTCTACCAGCTGAAGCTCAGTTCCTTCATCTGTAAATAGTGTCCGCCTCCTGGGTTGTGCTGAGGAGTCCAAAGAAAGGGTCAGAGCAGCTCACCCGAGGCCTGGCACATAGTGGGTGCACGGTAAGTCTAACTTCTCGTCTCCTCCTGAGGGGCACGGTACCCTCTCCCTCCTTTTTTCCCCAGCAAGTCCCCCTTCTAGCCCCTGAGGCTCCAGAGCCTGGTGAAGTAAACAGCCCCAAGGCCCCAGTCAGATCCTGGGGCTTGGGGGCAGGAGGCAGAGAAATGTGCCCCGGTGGAGCGGGGTGACCTGAGACAAGCCTCTTCCTTGCCTCTGATCTTGGGTCCCTTGTCTCAAACCTGCAAAGGCCGGTCGAAAGCCCCTTCCAGCTCTGCCTGTCGGGGTTCCCCATAGGCCACCTCGTCCTTTGCGACCCCAGGCCCAGGAAGGGTGTCGGGCAGGTGTGGAGATCATCTAAGAAGCTTCCTAAGACAAGGCGACCATTGTCCCTCGCCACTCAGCCCGCAGGCACCCCCTCACCCCTCCCTCCCTCAGGCGCCCGCGGCCTTTCCTCTGTCGGAATGCACCGGGACATAGCTATGAGACACAAAGGGTCTTTCACCTCCAAGTACTCACAGGGTGGGCAGATAAGTCAACAAGTAACGGTCACCAGGCGGAGGGAAGTGTCCCGGAAACAGAACAGGACGTGCGGGGAGCCCAGAGCAGGAAACCGGCCTCACCACTGGAAGGACGGGCGGCGGTCCAGAGAGCAGCTCAGGCCTGCAGGCCCGGTGGGAGTTCGCCTGGTGGACAAGGGGCACCCCCGGCCAAAGGCACAGCATGGGCAAAGGGACTGCAAAGTCAAATCCGTTTGGGATGACCTGGGAGTTCAGCAAAGCTTTGAAGAAGTGTCTGGAGGTCACAGGGACATAAGCTACGACAGTGCCTCTGTCCACAGTGGGCAAAGACCGGCCAGATGTGGATCCTTCTCTCCAGGGACTGGCCAGCCAGCCAGCCATTCACTCATCAGACAGTATTTATTGAGCACCTATGCGATACCAGACACTGTGATAATCAGGGACCTTTCTTCTGGAAATGTGTTGGTTTCCTAGAACTGTTGTAAGGAAGTACCGTGCACTGAGCGGATTACAACAACAGAAATGGACTCTGTCATAATTCTAGAGGCCGGACGTCTGAAATCAAGGTGTCAGCAGGGCCGAGCTCCCTCTGGGACCCTGGGTAGAGCCCTCCCGTGCCGCTCCCTGGCCTCTGGTAGAGGCGCGCATCCTGGGCGTTGCTTGGCTTGCAGCTGCACGCGTCCCTCCGCTCTCTGCCTCTCCTGTCACATGGCGTTCTCCATGTCTCTTCTCATAAAGACACCAGTCGTATTGGATCTGGGCCCACCCTAATTGAGTGCGACTTCCTCTTAACTAATTACATCTGCAAAGACCCAATTGCCAAATAAGGTTGCCTTCACAGGAAAAAGGGCTTAGGACATCAACACATCCCTTGGAGGGGGGACACAATTCACCTCGCAGCACCGTGTCACCACAATGCACTGCGGCAGCTGCCCTAGAGGAGTCAAGGACAGGCTGTAGGAATTCGGACTAAAGAGAGCTTTTTCCAAGAAGGGAAATCCAGACTGGTGTCGTGGAGGAGGTGGCCGTGACAGACACGAGGCGCCCCCGGCCAAGGGTGGTGCGTGTGTGGAGCACGGAGGAGGGGACCGCAGGGCGGTAATTACGGCCCTCCAGTTCCAACCAGCACTCCGGAAGCCGGCTCTCCCACCCTCCCACCCGCCTGCCCCCCACGCCGTGGGCAACCCGAACTCGCCCCAGCTCCACCCCGTCTCGCTCCTGGGTTTGGAGAAGAACTGCCACTTGGGATCATCATGATGCCCCTATTCATGTCCAAACCTGGATTTGCTTTTCCTGAGCTGCAGTTAAAAAAACCCCAAAACCAAACAACTCTGTATTTATCAAGCAGCAAACCAGTAGGAAATGATAACCTTTTAAAATAAATATGTATCTAATTATAGGAAAGCACAATTTACTTTTGCAGAACCATCAGGATTTCCCCTCCCAGTAAGCCTGCAGATAATGTTCCACCACCCTCCCCCCAAATTACATTAACCTCAAAAATACCATCTCCGCTGGCCTCTCAGCAGGGAGCCAGGCTGCTCCGAAATGCCCCAACGGCTGCAGAGGAACCTGGGTCTCCAGGTTTTCCTTTTAGCGCCAGAGACCCAGCCCCTGGATTAGCTCCCACCCCAAAGCCACGCACCCCTCCCCCACAGACCGGCTGGCCTGCCCACGGTCTTTGCCCAGCACAAATTTCTGTGGTTGGCAGTTTCTCCCTTGCAGAAATGTCACAAGTCCCAGAGAGAGCAGAAGTGAGCAGTCGTCGGGGGAGGCGCTAACACAGGTGCTCATCCCAAGCCAGGCAGCCCCCCCACGCCTGCATTCCGCTAAGTCCACAAGCAGTTGCTGAGCACAGAAGGTCACATCCACACGCACCATAAAGGAATAAACACGAGTCAAGTCCACGAAATGCCAAGCAGAGTATGGGCACACATTAGAGCCAGACATGGTGACTGTTACTGTTTATGGACAGCATGCAATTACCACCCGCGAGGTGGGCCCTAGAATTAGTTAATTCTTCAGCAACTATTTATTAAGCACCTATTATGTGCCAGGTACTGCTATTTGCTTGGCTCACTTCCTCACATGCTTTGTCTTTGCTAGAATGTCACCTTCTGCCCTATTTCGCACCTGTCCCCGCCGTCTGCACTCTGGGCTTGCCCACCCTTCCTTACTCCACTTTGACTTTTCCCCTAGCACTTACCACCTCCTGGTATACTAGGTGACGTACCTTCTGTCTGTTGTTTTTTGTCTGTTCCCTCAACAGAAGGTGAGCTCCATGACCCGGGGTGGGGGTGGGGGACTTGCTTGTGTTCACTGCTGGGCACATAGTAAGTGCTCAATTAGTATTTGTGGAATTGAACTAACTGCACTAGTCATTGTTTTTAGAGGTGAACGATCCAGGTTAAATTCCCAACCTCACTAGTTGTGTGACATGAGCTTGTGACATAACCTCACTGCCCCCCAGTCCCTACTTCTGTAGAGTGTCCAAGGGCTGGCTCCAAGGAGTGTGATGCTCATGGAGCCTAGAACACTGGCTGGCACAGAGGCGCGTCTCCATAACGGGGAGTCGGCTGCTGAGAGGCAGGTCCGCAGTGGGAACTTTATGGTTCACGGAGGCCTCAAGGGTCAGGGAGTCCTGGGTGTGAATTCTGCGGCAGCTACTTTCTAGCTCTGTGACCTTAAGCAAATCGCTTAACCTCTCTGAGCCTGTTTCCTGCTTGTAAAATGGGGCTCACACAGCACACCCCTTACCTCAGAGAGTCCTTGTGATGTGGTATGAGGTTGTGTCCTAGGGCAAGGCACAGTGCCAGGCACAGAGCAGGTATCCAGGGCTTATTGCTTTCTTTGCTTTCTCCTTCCAGAGGGGCCGTGGGGAGCTGAAAAACAGGAGCCTGCCAAGACCCAGAGGCCTGGGGCTGGGGCAGGGGCCCGGGCCGTGGGCCTCCCCGCCGACTCCCACCGCAGTTACCCACCCTGGGACTGCCGATGTGCTCGGATGCTCCCACCTCCCCAGCTCAGCCCCACGGCAACCTGCCCACCACCTCCTCTCTCCCGAGACACCGTCTCTCTGCTCACTTTGGCACTAATGGGCCCTACCCGCCTCCAAAATGAGATGATGTCTCCCCCCAGGGCCCACGGCAAGTGCCAGAGGGTCTCCTGGGGAAAGGATGGCTCCCCCAGGATTGGGGTGGGGGTGGTGCCTTCCAGGGGGGCTGTGGATGCCTTTACACCTTCTCCAGCAGAGAAGGACTGGGAGGGGTGCTGCTTGGAGCTGCAGCTGCCAATCAAGGACGGGGGCACTTGTGTGGGTGGGAATCAGAACAGGTAGCCATGGCAACCATTCCCAACACTCCAAAACAGGAGATGCCCCTCCACCTTCCGTGTCCCCATGAGACTCAGAGAGGGCCAGTGAGGCCCAGGTCAGCCCCTGCCCCTGCCTTACTTACCTTTGGGGCTGTCTGTCTTGGGAAGAGCCCTGCCCCCCAGCCCCGCCGCCATCACCATCACGGCGACAGGGAGAGGCATGATGCCTGCACATGACGCCCTTCGGCAGCACGGGGAGTAGGAGGTGAGGTGGCACCACTGCACATGCTGCGTGACAGCTGGCACCTCATTTACAGGTGGCACTTCCCTCTGAGGCTGGGACATGCCAGTTGCCCCACGGGCCTATGTCCGGCTTCCCCATCACAGCTGCTTGGGGGGCACTGACGTGAAGGTGTCCCCGAGCAAGCCCACTGTAGAGACAATGTATTCCGGGTTCCAGGACCTTCTCAGTCTGGGCATGACAGGGAACAGCAGAGGCCAGGGAGTGGATGCACACGGGACAGATCTGGTGGGGGCGACACAGGCCTCACGTCTGCCTGTCACACCGGGCAGCCAGGGCTGGATGCCAAGGCTCCAGGCGCATCCTTGGGGTTGCAGCAGGTCACCCTGTGTCTGCTGGACCCTCTGCCGACACCATGTGCCCCGGGACCCAGAACGGCCTAAGAGGAGGCACTGTCGGAAGGCCCATTCTCCAGCCGCAAAAACGAGGTTTTCCGAGGTCAGGTCACTGTCCAGGGGCACCCAAGCAGCAGAGCGGTGTTAAATGCCAGCTCCACCTTCTTCCAAAGCCCTTTCTGCTGCTGAGGAAACCAAGGCCAGGGGAGGCCAGGGCCACCCAGCCAGTGACCATCAGAGCTGCCATCCCCGAGGCCAAGAGCCTTCGCGTGGGGCGTGCGCACGGAGGTGAGAGAGCAATAATGCAGCGGCGTGAGCGCGCCCCTCTACCTGCAATTTCACATTTCCTTCAAGTGTGAAGGCAAGCAGCATTCCGCGGCCCCATCAGCAGCGCCGTGACTGTCACCAGTGGAAATCACAGATATTTTCATGTCGCACTGCTGTTGTGGCAGATACCCTGAAGTATCATTTGTGCTCAATCGCTCCTTTAAAATCACGGCAGTTACTAGACCCGACTTTAGGTCTTGTCACTGAGCGCGTTAGTAAGAAGCACCTACGTCGCGATTGCCCAATTGAAGATGTCTGGGTAGGTGGCAATAGACTTGTCACTTTGTGAGGTATATAAATGTCTAATCACTATGTTGTCTTGTACACCTGAAACTAATAAAAACAAGATGTTTTGATAACTTGTTAAAAGTACAGTTCGCTTGTTTTACAATCTTGCCTGTTTTGTGCAGTTAAAAATGTTGCTCTGAGAAAGAATCCACCATCTTTAACAGAAGAGTCACGGGGTCATGGCACAGGAAGGGCTAAGATGCCCTGTCCTGCATCCTGACTCACCTGCCTCCCAGGTGCTCAGCCGAGTGGGCCACCTTTCCTCCCCCCGAGGAAGCAGAATGATAACCTTGGACTAGCCTGGGGGCCCGGGGTGGGGTGTGCCCCTCTCCCTCCTTTCCTAGCAGACTCTCAGACACGCTTCCCCATCCCTCGGCCACCCAGGAGTTAAAACGCCCAGTTCCCCGGAGAGCCCCATCTTCCCTTTCATAACCAAGTCAGGTTTGTGCCGATTTCCAGGCGCCAATTATGGGCCCGCTCTCTTGGACCAATTAAAATGTGCAGGTGCAGTAATGTCGACAACAGTCTGGGGTTATCTCAGCAGATAGTTTTCATGAAATATTTATAAGAAACTCTGGAAATTTAACTCCTTCCATGGCAATGTCTCCCGTCCCCGGCAGGGCGCGATGCCCGGGGAGTGAGAGCCCGCCGGGGCTGAGGGCGGGGAGGTACACGGAAGCCTGCCGTGAGGTGGGGGCGGGGGCTCAGGGGTGGGCTGAGGGGAACGGGACTTCTTTGAAGGTCTGTTTAAAACAAACAAACAAAAAAGAATCTGTAGCATTAGACTAATCAGGAGGGCGGTGTTCTAGAAGGAGCCCATGTGGGTTTCAGGACCTACGTTTTAGTCCAGACTCTGCTGGGCACCTGCTGTGTGACCCCAGGAAATTGGTTGGCCTCTCTGGGCCTCATTTTTGGCATTTGTCAATGGGGACAAATGCCCCCACCCTGCCCAGCTCCTCACAGCCTTGGTGGGAATTCCATGGCGGAGTGAATGGGAGAGGCCTTGGGCAGGGCTCGGTGCTGCCCACGGGAAGGTTCTCGCAGGGTCGTGGCTCCAGGCAGACAAGCCGGGCTCTGCGGTGAGCAGGAGCGGCGTGCCCCCCAGCCCCCCCAGCCCCTGAACCTTGCACTGTGCTTGGCACCCCGTGAGCATTGAGTACGTGTGTGGAGTGAGTGAGTGAGCAGACTCGACCATCTTCTAGCTTTGTGACTAGTCTGCCAGCTTCAGTCTCTTCACCTGGGACAGGGGCTCCTGGGCCAGCCTCTCAGGATTGTCCCTCGGGCTCTTTGTAAAGCAGGAAGACTGCCCCTGCTTATGAGAACATTGTCTGTGGGGCTGGACGAGCTCCCTCGGGACCTTCGGGACCTGCCCCTGGAGGCTCTCATAGAGCCAGCAGAGACAGAGGCTGTCAACGGGGCTGTGGTGGCTGATGGTAATAACAGCCACCATTTTTCAAGCCTCCCTGTGCCCTTACCCTTGGATGACGTCCTCCACACTGACTCTGGTGCCACCCTGTCACTTGCTTTGGGCAATGGAACAGCAGCAAACTTGACTCAGGCAGAGCTTGAAAAAGCATTGTTTATGTACATGTCCCTCTTGCTCCTCCACCTCTGTCACAAGAATGTGTCCGGGCTAGCTTGCCAAAAGGATTCGAGAGACCATCCCAGACCAGACCACAGCTCAGATCAGCAGAGCCATCTCCCTGCTCGTCACCACAAAGCATAGAAGAATCACCCCACCACCCTGTAGATTGTGAGCAATAAGGAACAAATGACTATTATTTTAAGCCACCAATTTTGGGGATGTTTGTTATGCAGCAGTAGCTAACTGATACAGTGGTCGTATCTGCCCCACGGCCTCTTTGATCTTTGTAGTCACCTTGAAGAGAGAGAGTGGTAGAGAGAGGGTGGTCCTCTTCCCTGGGGGTCCCGAGGCCAGGCTGTGGCCACAAAAGGGTAGCAATTTGCCTTCTCTGCCAATTGGTGGTGGAGGGTGTGACCTCCAGAATCAGACAGTCCTGAGACCCCATCTTTGCTATGTGACCTTCAGCTAGTTCCTTAGTAACTCTGTGCCTCAGTGTCCCATCTGCGAAAGCGTAGTTCCTTTGCTGTGGGGCTGTGGTGAGGATTAGAAAAGATACTGAACGAGATACTGAACGTAAAGTGGGTGGCCCAGAAGGGGTGTTGGGAATGACATTTTTAGCTGTTGTTTATTTGTGGCGGTTGATGAGCAGCCTCCCCCCTTCCCCCCGAAAGCCTCTGTCTCTCCCCATCAGCCCAGATTGCCAGCAGCCTGTGCCAGGACACCCCCCAGCAGAGGGAGCCGAGCTCGCGTCTGGAGCCGCATGCGGTGGTGGGGTGCCGCCGATCCCGCAAACACGGTGAGCTTTGGCCTGCAGAGCCCGCCGGTTTCAGCCACTGTCAAAGCACCATCAATAGCCTCTCAAGGATCCCAGGACATGGTCAGGCGAGGGACTAGCAGCCTCATTTTACAGATGAGGACACTGAGGCTCACAGGGGTTCCCTGATTTACAGGCGCTGGGGTGTGGTCCCAGGTTGTCTGGTCACAGAGGCGACCCGCCTGCCATCCTGAGCCACTCAATCTCTCCTCCAAGGTTAAGTCTCAGCCCTGGAGATGCTGGACCGAGTTCTGAGACCCCTGAGTGAGACCCCTGCCCCTTCTAGAGTCCTGAAGGTACCCTCTGCTGGAATATGCCTTTGTTTCCTGGGGGGGGGGGGGGGGTTCTCCTCCTCTCCCTGAGCCACTGGAATAGTTTAGGAATTAAAGTGGGAGATTCCATCAGTGTTTAGCAGGATTTTAAAGTGAAAAGCAGTTTTGCACAGGCTGTCCCCCTGACAGAGGTAGGCCATCAGTAACAAGGTTGGCCCCGCAGAGGTCCCGGCACTGTGCCTGGCACCATGACACCCACAGAGCCTGGGTGGGGACGTAGCTGCCATCGCCTGACTCTCCCTGCCCCCCAGTTCTCTGGGTGCCAACAGGGTACAGAGGAGTTCTCACCAGCCTCCGTATTAATTCATTTGTTTCTGGTTGCTTCTCCTCTGAAACCCAACTCTGCCCCCTTTGCACCTCTTGCTCCCAGAAAGCTACTTTCGGAGCTTGCAAAGGAGGCTGGAAGGTTGGTCTGGCTCCGGGAAGGTCCACAGCACGATGCAAGCACAGAAGGAAAAACCCAGCCCGGCAATAATGGTGACGAGCAGGGGGGGAGAACCGCCCGCGCAACAGCTTTTCTGCCGGCCAATTCCCTGCCGGGGCGGGCGGGCTATTCCGTAGGTGTCGCCAGAATGGATGCAGCATTTGGCCGTCGGCGCAACTCCGTCACTGGCCACCATCAGCACCTTCCTTGGTGCAGCACGCTAAATTATGGCGTCTCCACCAGCAGCCTCGTGAAAAAGTGATGGTTACAAAGGCCAGACTGTTTCTGAACGCAGCGGTCAGGGAGCAAGCACCCTTTGCCACTTCTGTGGTTTGTGAAAATTGCAAACCGGCTCCCAGGCCTCAGATGGCCCCTGGCGCTCCCTGCCCGAAGGCGGAGGAAGGTCCAGATGATGTCCACCCGGGCTGGGCCAGGGGTCCAGAAAAGGTCAACTGCGGGCAGAGTGTGTGCCCTACCCCCGACCCAAGGGAAAGGCCCCTGCCCAGCCCTTCCTCATGTCAGCTGCAGGGGTGCTGCTGCTTCTCGTGTTTATCTCTGAGCTGGCACTCTCCTAGACCCTAAGGGTCTGGGGGCCAGGAGTCTCAATCCCTAGGATTCTGTCACTTTCTTCCTATGGTATCATTAGCCTAAAAGACGGGGACACTGATGGGGTGGTGATAGCAGGAGGAAACGGTGTCAGACAGACACGGTGAGACCCTTAGACTAGGGTTAGGGTCCCAGGTCCCTCACTGACCAGCTTGCTTTCATGTTCTCGCCCTTGAATTACACGTACATCATCATATTTGATCCCCGTAACTGCCTTGAGATGATGGAATTATCATCATCATCATCACCACCACCACCATCATCACCAGGGTCTCTGTTTTTGAAGGTGAAGGAGCTTCGGTACAGGTCACGCGTAAGTCGCTGCTCGAATATAGTACAGTGAGTGCGAATTCGAGAAGGTTGCTTCCGAATCCAGCCTCTGCCGTCCTCCCTGGCCTGAGAAAGCTTTCTGAGTGGCCGGTCCTCCCAGAAGCCAGGCCCTGCACCCCCATGCGGTCAACAAGTAAGTGCTTAGTGCAGGGCCTGTTCAGGCCAGCCGGGGAGCAGCTCTGCTGGCCTCAGTCACCAGAGAACACCTTGTCCGAGGTGGGCCACCCTGGTGGCTGTCAGGGTGGGCCTCTGATGGCTCCGCCCTCGCCCTCCACTTCCTTTCCTCTCTCTCCAATCCCGTCCCACCATGGCTGTAAAGAGCAAACCCCCCATCCTGCCTCAGCAGACCCACCACCCAATTTTCGTTCCCCCCCAAACAGGGTCACAGCTGAAGGTCTGCCCTCAGCCCTTCATGGCTGAAAGAGCCAGGCTGGCAGGCAGGGAGGCCACCAAGGAGGCTCTGGGGAGCGGGGAGGATTCCAGCTGGGTCCAGAGACACTGCTGGGTCCTCCGTCCTCCTCTTTAGCCCCTTGGGCCCCTGCAGTTTTCTCGGCTGGCAGAGATGGGACAGTAGGATGCTTAGTGACCATCGATCATAACCTCCTTTGGCCAGAGATCTCTTTAGTCTGTTACCCATCCCGATCCTCAACCCATCGAAGGCAAAAGGTCTGGTTTTCGGAAACTGCCCATCTGCCTTTCTGCTTGCCCAGGCAGCCAGGACCCCCAGAGGCCCGTCCAGATGCGGGCCCGGGGCAATGAGCCCCCAGCGTCAGGGCCAAGCGTCGAAGGGAGGCAGCAGCTCCCGGGGCCTGACGCCCAGACCGGGTCTGCGCCCCCGTCCGATGTGGGAGGTGGGAATCTTGGGGACTCAGCCCTGCTGGCAGACCTGGGGTGTTGGGAGCGTCAGCCCCAGGAAGAAGGAGCTTGGACTCTGACTTACTCAGAGTTCCCGCTCAAACTCTGGCCCTGAAGCTTCAGGGCGCCAGTTGCAGCTCTGCAGAATTCCTACCTTAAATATTTTTTGAGTGACTTCCAGGCGACAGGCACTTAGGTGTTGGGGAAAATGCCACTGTGTCGGGGTTGTTACCTTGTAATTGGAGAACAGTGGGTTCGCCAGCCCTGGCAGCAGCTGCTGGCTGCCTCCTCCGCCAAGGAGACTGGCAGGGGCTGTGGGTCCCCAGTCCCCACCTCTGACGGTGAGCGCCAGGTGGGGCCTGGACGTGGGGGGAGGGCTGGGAGCGGGGCTGCCCTTCAGCTCTGAGGGGCTCTGCTAGGAGGCTTAGAGGGAGGCTCAGGCGGGGCTGCCTCCTGGGGCTGGGGCAGAGCCCGGCTCTCTCTCAGGCACCAGCGGGGGCGGCGGGGTCTGCGTCCTGATCTCCGAGGCTCTGTAGCTGGCAGAGACCATTAGCAGCATGTTTTGTTTTGGGTTTGTTTGTTTGCTTTTAGAGAGATTGCCTTTTTACAGCCCACAGCTCCTCAGATAGAATTTTCCCTGTTAAGTTAGATGTTTTGCAAAGAAAAAAAAGAGAGAAAGAGAGAAAGAGAGAAAGAAAGAAAGAAAAAGACTCGTAATCATAACCACAAATCATAAGTCACGTTCCTGAAGCAGATGGCTTCCAGGCGGTGTGTGGGGAAGCTCACTGTAATGAGGCAGTCGGGGAGGCCGGGCCTTCCCAGGGGCTGTCCCCCCGCAGCCAGACACGTCACCCCGCCCGGCTTCTGGAGGACCCCCGCCTCGGGGAGGGGCAGCGCGTTTAGGATTCCGGAGAGGGGAGTGATGTGCATTGCCCCAAACCCTACTTGTGGGGTGACTCCGCCAAGAGGGGGAGTGCCGTCCAGGGTCCCCCACGCTGGGTTCCTGGAGGGTTCAGAGTCCTTGTCCTGGGAGCCTCCTGACCTAGTGTTCTCACGGCCCCTCCCGCCCGCCGAGAGCCAGCTCCTTCGTGGGCGAGCGTGCCTGCCTGCGGGCTCCCGGGCTGTGCCAGCGCCACCTCCGTGATCCAACCAGCTCTCCTCCCAGTGCCAACAAACTACTGCGGAGGGGCTCAGGGAAGCTCAGAGGGGAGAATTTAAAGGAAGGCTCTGGGTAAACATAAGATAGAAAGTGCTTTAGCACTTGGAAGAGGGCTCGGACTGAGGAAGGGGAGGGCTGAGGAAGGGAGAGTTAAATGTTTATGAGCAAGCGGCAGATCCAGCGACGCAGACTTAAGGGGAAGGAAATGAGCACAGAGAGGTTCAGGGACTTGCCCCAGGCCACACAGCAGCCCCAGGTCCAAAGGCTCCTTCTTCATGCAGTCAGGGATCCTTCATCCTCGTGGCTCCTCAGCAGATGGAGTGAGTGCTGCTGGGGACCAGGCTTGACCTGGTCCAGTGGCTGCCACCCAGGGGTGGTGAGCAGACTGGCCGGAGGAGGCCCGCAGATGCCAGGCAGGGAAGGGTTTCAATGACAAGGAGTTTGGACTTATCCCATAGGCAGTGAGGAGGCAAAGAGAGATTCTGGGAAGAAGAGTGTCATAGAGAGGTGGGCACTCTAGCAAGATGTCCCCTGCCCCCCCGCCCCCCGTTGTGAGGCCGATGGAGGCAGGAGGCCAGCCAGGGGCCTTTGGCAATGGCCTGTGGGGAGGGAGAACCCGGGTAGATGGTGACCTCCAGCCTGGCCCGCCATTGCTGAAGCCCCCCCCACCCCCCTTTTCTTCTTTCCTCTCTCTTTGCGTCCCTTTCTGCCTTCCTCCCCGTCCTTTCCCCTTCTCTCTCTCTCTCTCTCTCTCTCTCTCTCTCTCTCGTTCTCTCCCAGTTCCCCCACTCCGACCTTCCTTAACAGCCAACGCCTTAACAGAACCACGCTCCGGTCAGGACCGCCCTCACTTTTGACTTAATATTGTGGCTTTGGCCCAAAAGAGAGGAAGGCTAGCAGTTAGTGATTCAGGAGTTGGGGTCCCAGTCACCCTGGGGACGGAGTCCCTCACACAGAGGCTCTCAGGGGCTCCATGGAGCGGAGAGGCTTAGCGTTGTATTTGCACCCAGGGTTCTTGGCCATCTGGAGTAATGGGCCAGCCTCAGGCTCCGCCGGCCCGCAGGCCGGCCACCCAGCGGGGTGATGGTCAGTTCCAGGACGGAGAGGCCGCTCTGTGTGTGTGCCGGGGGAGGGCAGGCCCAGCTGGAACTAGATGGACCCCGGCGTGTGCTAGGCCCTGGGCATGGGCTTTCACATTTTATCCAATTGTCACATTGGCCCTCACGGTGCTCACTGTTTGTAGGTAGTCACCCCATTACAGAAGGAGGAAAACATTATGGGGAGCCAGCTAAGGGCTCTCATTGAATGTGCTAGGTCCTCGGAGGAAGGGGGAGCGGGGAGAGTGTACAAGACGGCCATCTACCCTGTGCCCGGCACCGGGCTGTGCTGTGGAGGGCTGTCGCCGGCTCGTGCAATTCCCGAAGGGCGAGAAGGAAGCTGGTGGGTGGGCAGACCCCCGGGAGGCCAGGGACGGGAGATGACCTCGGCACCTTCTAGAAGCTCAACTCCTCCACCGAACAGATGGGCCCCAGAGGGCAGGGCAGAGGTGGCTTCCCCAGGCCACAGGGTGTGCCTTCCTATCGGACTTCTCCGGGATCGCGTTCTGTTTCTAGGCCCCCTTGTTTCGAAGCTGATTTTTATTCCCTCCCTTCAACAATTAAGCTTTAATACACCAAACCCAGATCATTATCCTCCTAAGGTTTAGGAGGCAAGATTACTATTTGTAACGCAAGCAATTAGCTACCTTCTGGTTTTTCTTACTTCCCTCTTCCCCAGAGGACTGAGCTTTTTAGGGGGGGCGGCGTGGTGTTGCAGAGGGCCCCGCACTGAGGGGTGCTGGTCAGAGCTGTTGCCCTGGAGCAGGCAGGGGGGGTGCTGGGCCTCGAGGGCTGGAAATGCTCCAGGAAGCTGGGACTGGAGGCTGAGGTTGGCTGTGGAGGGGTCACGCAGGTGTGGAGAGTTTCCAGTTAGGGATGCTGGCTTGCTTCTGACAGCACTGGAACCTTCCTTCTCCTTGTCCACCGCTCCCTGAGCCCCATCACTGCCCGGGGGGGGATGAAAATGACCACTGGCCCACAGGGATGAAGAGTGCTGGGGCAGCTGTAGCCACATAGGAGCTCTTCCTGCAGAGCCTCTCTGAGGGGCCATGCGCCCTCGGCGTTTCAGTGGGGCGTTTGGGTGTTGTTTTAATTGTTCTGGAAGCAGGGGCATAGATTTCAGAGATGATTTTTAATGGCAGGAAGCAGGGAGACCGCTTACGTTTTTGTTTGTTGTGGAGCACACATCAGGAAGCGTACATAAGTTGCACGTGTGTGGCGTGAAACGTGAGGTCACGTGCGAGTCCTCCCACGGGGACATCCGGCACCGTCGTGTCCCGCTGGCACTCCCGGAGTCCATCTCTGTCTTCTCTCCAGACCTTCAAGTCCTGATTTTTTAGAAAAACTATCATTCTCTTGATAGGTTTCCCGCCTACGAACCTATCCCTAAACAATTATGACTTAGCTGTGCTTGTTTTTGAACTTTAATGGGCTTTTACCGTTTAAGCACCGTAGTGGTTTTGAGATGCGTCCCTGTCGGGTGTGACTGAGGTCTGTCCCTTTCCTCTGCTCTGCAGGCTGGCTTCACACAGCTCACCCACACCTCACCAGGTCCCAGGCATTTGGGCAATCTCCAGGGTTTGACTTTCGTAGGAGCGACACTCTGTGGACGTTCTCTCATCCGTGTGCAGGGGTCTCTCTTAGGAAAATAACCGGGGCTGGAGGGTCACGGGGTGTGTGCGCATTCCGCTGTACCAGTCAGTGCCAAACCGCTTTCTAGAATGTTCTCCCCATTTATACTCCCATCGGCCGTGGATGAGAGTGCCAGTTCTGCCACAGCTCACCAGGGTCGGTGTTGGCCGGCGTTTTCATCTCTGCCAGTCTGGTGTGTGTGCCAATTGGTAACGTTCACTGAATTTGCACGTCTTCGGTGATCAGCAAGGCTGTCAGGGTTTCCATTCTGTAACATGCGATTCAAGTCTAATACCATTTTTCTATTGAATTGTATGTTATTTTATCGATTGAGTCACATAGGGGTTTTCGTGTCAATGTATTTAGACATCAGTTCTTTGCAGTTGTACGAGGGCTGTCTGGAAAAAATCCAGCCATTGTCAATGTAACGAGAATGGTTACATGGCGGGATGCCTTCTGGACAGCCCTCGTATGAGTTGCAAATATCTTCTTTTCTTTGGACTTGGATTTATCGTGGTTTCAAAGAGTCCATGACCTCAGGAAAAATGAGCAACTACTTACAAAACAGGTTCTTCTAAAAGCAGGAAGCCCATGAGCCAGAAACCCCCAAACTTTTGTTAAGCTCAATGGTATTATAGCAAATTGAATCAGAAATCAAGAATGTCACACTAAAAGACAAGGTTTGTAGCTTCTTTTGAAATACCAAACTGTCTAGACCTGCAGCTGGAGGGGGGGTGCTCTCCTTCACCCCAGTCCCAGCTGCTTCCCAGACCCCGAGGGTCCGTTGCCACTTACCGTCCTTGGACTGCCCTGATGGTCCCTTCCGCCCACCTGGTTTACTTGTGCATGTTACCTGTGGGCATTTGCCTGTGCATAGCACCCTGTCCCTCTGCACCTCAAAACTGTATTCACTCCTGTGTGTCATTTCTGTTGTCATACGAACGCTCTGGTAGGGCCACTGAGTTGATCTCAGTCACCAGTCCTGAGCAGGAGGAAATATCACCAGCTTTTCTGAGGTTTGATTGAGGCTCCTGAAGGGGCACAGAAGAAGGGGAAAGGAGGTCCCCAGAGTTGGACCCCTGAAAGCACAACTGCTTGGAGATGCCACCGTTGGTTTGGGAGCACTGGTGGTGGCCGATAAATCAGGCAGACATGGGCATTGAGGGGACTCCAGAGAGAGCTCGTCCCTTCAATCTCCAGAAGGAGAGGAAAGCACTGGAGTCAGAGATGTTCGGTTATTGGTCTCCCTGGGAACACCTCAATTTGCATTGCATGCGATGCAAGGGGCGGTGGGCCCCCCGAGAAGCAAGAATTAGACTGACGTCAGGTGCTCACTCCGCACCCCGTTCTGTGGGAGCCCTGTGCAAAGTGTTTGCCCACGTGGTGTGTTGCGTCCTACACAAACTTTAAGAGAAAACCCTGATATAATTCCCCCTTTACCGATTGGGATCATTGTTTTATCTCTCCTCTCTGTGAGCTGCATCCATTTGTGTGCTGAAATTTAAGATCCAAACTCAGAGATTTATAAAAAACAGTCATACAACCTGCCACACCTGAATTCACATGGGAGGTTTGACGGGCTGGACACCAAGCGGGCTCTTTCGTGCGGCTCGTTTCTTGAGCACGTACTATGTACCAGCTGCTGTGCCAGGACCTCCGTGCGGTGTGTGGTTGTAGCATTAACACTGTTCTGTGCGGCGCAGCGACTCAGCCTTCGTTTTCAGGCGCAGAAGTGGGGTCGTGCCCAGGTTCCCTAGCATGGGAGGGGGGCGCGGTGGTTAGCCACTCGGTGGCTAGCTGTTGGACAGCCTTGTCCGAGGGTCCCAGCTCTGGCCCTCATCGTCTGGGGGTTCCTGGAAAAATGACTGTTTCCGAGCTTCAGTCTCCCAGCTGATAAACTGGGAATAACAACAGGGTCCTCGCTTAAAGTTTGTGTCGGGATGCAGGAACCTGAGGTGAGGAGTGAGGGTTTCAAGTCATTCTAATTCCTGCTTCTCTGGGGCCCCCCGTGCCCCCCACTAAAGCACTCTCTTTGCCCATTAGCCACAAGCACAGAATGTCAGCTTCCTGCCCTAACCTGCTGGGTGCCGACCCCTCACCCCCAGCCCCCGTCAGAGTCCCGTTGTCCTAGCAAGGCCACGCAGGTGGCTGTGGGCTGGGCACGCCCCTGGGCTCATTGCGTGAGGATGCCCCTTGTGGGAGGCTCTGCGGTGGGGACGTTCTCCCTGGGGTGGGGACGTTCTCCCTGGGGTGGGGACCTTCTCCCTGCAGTGGGGACCTTCTCCCTGGGGTGGGGACCTTCTCCCTGGGGTGGGGACGTTCTCCCTGGGGTGGGGACCTTCTCCCTGCAGTGGGGACCTTCTCCCTGGCGTTAGTCACAGCCCGTCCTCATGGGAGGGAAGCTGGGTGAGGAGCAAACATTCAAGCGTCTGGGGGTATTTTCTGTGACTTTGTTTCCCTCCTCTCTGTGTGAGCTGCTGGCCCATCAGCCGCAGGCCATCAGTGAAGAGGTGATGGAGTGTCCATGTTCCTGTAAACAGAGTGTCTAGGACCCGCGCAACGAGTCTATGATAGGGCAGAACTTCCTGGGTTGTTCCAGACAAATCCAGAAACTGGTGATGGTGAAGCCCTTTCTGGTCCCCAAAACAGATCCGCCCAAGCCTGAGCCACCCACTCCGGCGGGCTGCGTTGGTTTCGGTCCCCTGACGGCCTCTCCCAGGAGAGTGGCGATCAGAGTGGGCTTTGGGCGTCAGACTGCCCGGGTCTGAACGCTTGTTCTGTCACTCACTTTGCTAGCTGTGTGTCCTTGGAAAAGTTATTGAATTTCTCTGTGCTTATCTTTATCCATAAAATGGGGATGATAGTAAGACCTAGCAGGTGGTTGTATGCATCCAATGAGTCCGTGGATAACACTTAGAACAGGGCCCTGACAGGGGTGAGCGCCCCACGTTGGCCGTTACTACCGTGAGAGTGCATGCAGTGTTGTGCAAGAAGCGTGCGCTTTAACCTGGGTTCAAACCCCAGTCCCTCCATGAAGTTGCCCTGTAACCTTAGGTGCCTCTCTCAGCCCCATCCGAGCCTCATCTCGGGTGCCTGCCCTGAGAGGTGGTTGCAGGACCTGCTTCATGGGTATGTGACCCCCGTCGTCATACAGCTCCATGTGCTGAAGGGCCTGTACCTGGCCTAATGCTCTGCTGCAGCCATCGTGAAATCTCTACACTTTTTGAACTAACACTGATACTTTTCCCTTTCATTTACCACTGGGTCCTGCAAATCAGGTTGCACGTTTCTCTCTCCCATCTTGTGCCTCGCCCTGGGTACAGGGGCCACCTACAGGCAGAATTCAGGGGGCTCCTCTGGCTCTACCCCCGCCCCCCCCCAGGCACGGGGAGATTGCCCACCATGAGTGGCCTGCGGAGCTGGTTTCAGCAGCACCTTTTTGGCTTGGAATGCTGACCTTGGCGTGGGTTGATGTAGGCTATCTGCTGTTGTGGCACTGACCGTATATTTTCTGTGTATTAGGTGATTTCGAGGAAAAAAATCAATTTTAATAGCAACAATTAAAACTACAAATCTGCACTGGTGCCTTAGTGGTACTTTACACCTGGGGTTATAGAACTCCCGGGGACAGGGTCAGGGGTCCCCCAGCTCACAGCTGTGGCCCCAGCACTGGGGTGGAGGAGGGGAGCAGAAAAGGGGGGAGGGGAACTCCTCATCAGAGTGGGTGGAAGTTCCCCCCTTACAGCAGCTCTTCAGATCGACACATGTTATGTAACAGCTGGTTAATCTTTAAGTTGGAATATATTCATTCACAATAATTATTAGTTGTTTAATAGTTCATGTTTGTGGTTGAAACTCCAAAAGACACAATGGGATACCGAGTGACAACCTCCCTCTATCCTTCTCCTCCTTCCTGGCGTCAACCAGTGTCCTCAGTTCCCAGAGTGCTGCCCAGAGAGGATTTATTTACATTCCAAAAGAAATGATATGCATAGCATATATTTGTCTATTTCTATGGTGTATTTTCCCCATTCTAATGCAAATGGCCGCCTGCAATGCCCACTGGCTGTGCCTCGCCTTTGCCTTTTCTCGGTGCATCTTGGAGACAGATCCTCATCCGCCCATATAGAGTCGCTTTGTTCCTTTATATGGCTGCACAGGAGTCCGTTTGAGAGGCCCCCTCAGGTAGTTAACGAGCCCCCTATTGATGGATGTGCAGCTTGTTTTCCATTCTCTGCAGGCACGAGTCTTGAACAAATTCTCTCCCCCCTCAGCTGCTGTTGCAGCGCTTACTGGGACAAGGGAGCCACTCCCTCGCAAGCTCCGCCTGGTCCCCCGTTCTCCTCACCCGCCGTCACAGCTCCAAGTGATCTGCAGGTACGCTTCTGGAAGACACAAACCCTCTTCTTTTTCTCATTCTTCTCTTGTGTGCTCCCTTCTCTCCCTCCAGAAACCTCCAGGAATCCTCTTTGACTCCTCCATTTCCCTCCCACATCTAGAACCTTAGTCTTACTTCCACGACCCACCCCCACTGCCACCTTCTGAGTCCAAGGCCCCATCCACCATGTTGGGCCTGGACCATCGCAGCACCCCCGTCCTGCTGATGGACACTGCATCAGGTCACGCCTGTGCTAAAGCCCTTCCGGGGATGCCTGGTGCCCAGGAGATAAAGCCCCGGATGCTCACGTGGCCCTGTCCCGTCTCCTGCCCTTCCCCCGCTCACTCCCCTCCCACCACGCATGGAGCTGAGCATTTGCACGGACTGCGCCTGCTGCCTGGAGCTCCACGCCCACCCAGACACGCTCTTTCACGCTCCTAATGCCCACTCCCCTGAAGTCTCAGCTTAGATGGCCCTGCCCTGCCCCCCCACTGGCAAACAGACACCCCTCCAAGCTGCTCTAGCTCCAGGCCTTGTTCCACTTCCTTACATCATTCAGCGCTTGTAATGATATATTTGCTTGTGTGTGTGTGTTTGTTTAATGTCTGTTTTTCCCCGCTAGAATCTAAGCTGCCTGAGGGCAAAAGTGTGGGGTTTCTTCACCTCCTCGTCTCTTTCCTTAGGAAGGGGCCCGGTCAGCAGGTGTCGAGTGAATGAATGAATGCTTTTGAGTGCTTGCTCTTCGCCAGGCCTTGGGCTCCGTGCTGGGCATTCAGAGGGTACCAGGACCCACTGCAGGGCCGTAGTGGATACGAGAGGGATGTGCACCTTCCGGGTAATAGGACCCAATGAGAAAGAGCTACCACACAGGAAGCCCAGACGGATGAGGGGCATTTCCCCAGTGAGGAAGATGGGTAAGGGGAGGGAGAATGAGCAAAGGTCAAGTTCACAGCCTCTGTAGGGGGAGGGTGTACACCCAGTGAGATGGGAGGAGTGGAGCTGGCACGTTTCACTGAGGTCACGCTGCGATGGGTCAAGGAGTGGGAATATTTGTGTTGTTGCTAGTTCTTTGTATCCCTGGCCCTCCTCTCGTGCTGGACTTGGGGTGAAGTTCAATGAAAAACACTGGATGTAAACTGATCATACTAGATGTTACCTCTGTTTTACAGAAGAAAAGCCAATGTTCCTAAGTTCAAATGGCCTTCCTCCTTCTCATTCTCTTCTTTCTCTTCTGTGATATTTACTGGAATTTCCTTGTACTAATTTGGGGGAAGCTAAGCTGCCGTAATAAAGAGGAATCCCCCCTCCAATCAGTGCCCTAAAGAACAAAGAAGTGTCCTGCTCTCTTTTGCAGTAGCTCTGGGAAGGCAGATCTCCCCACTCAGTCATTTGGAGACTCCAACTCTCTCTCGTTTCTCCACCATTCCCTAGGGGATTGTAGACGTCTTCATGGGCAAAGCTGGATCTCATCCACGTCCTGGTGGTAGACAGGGGAGGTGGGGGAATGCTCAAGGAGGAGGTGGGCCCATTGTCTTAAAGGCTCTGTCTCAAAGGACGCATCACTTTTGGTGACATCCTATTGGCAAGAACTTGACCTAACTGCACCGAAGGGTGGGAAGTGTAGGTCCGCTGGGCACCTAGGTGCCCACCTACCATCCCACTGCTCTGGAGGAAAGCAGGAATAGAATCTGGCAGACAGGCACCAGGAGCACCTCGCTGGAGGCTTGGCTGCTGGGCGACTCCAGGTGCCTCGGGCTGTCATCCCCAAGGGAGTGGAGCCACAAGTTTTGTCCCTGCCCCAAGCTGCCAGAAAGAGGCTGGTGGGAGCCCCCGGACCCTCATCTACCCCTTTCTCTGAAAGATGCTGTCAGTGCCAGGGCCCCTCCACAGCCTGCTCCTGCCTCTCATTTCTGCCTGGTGGTGACTCTGAGCCAGCCCTGCACCTTGGCCCTGCTGCTCAGTACAAAGTCTCAGTCAGCAAGCATGGGGG